>JABASD010001237.1:0-44307 GCA_019776165.1 Pogonognathellus flavescens | reverse complement strand
CCCCCCCTTACCCTCTACGACACTCAACTAAAGTGTGTTTTTAAACCCCCACTTCATATAGTACAAATATGAAGAGAGAGAAACTTTTATTTAAAAGAACTGATACTATCAACATAGTAATTGCCATAAAGACCCAGTACATCATTATATAACTTTTAACTTATAATTAAATTGCGAAATATAATATAATATAAACTATTATTAGTAATAACGGACACTCATATTTGATTATTTAGAGATTATTAGATTATTAAACTTGTGTAAAATAAATTATATTTATAGTTTTTTGTCCTAAATGTCCCCTGATAATCGATGGCACTAGGGAACGAGGGAAGAGTTACCTAATTGCTGGCGATGTTTGGATGTATCTTTGGATCAAGCCCCTCCTATGATTTGTCAATCATCCTCATTTATGTAATAATATATCCCGAAAATTCACCCCCGCCACTACACTAATATCATTAAATTAAAATAAAATATAACAAAGACTTCTTAAAGAAGCCGTTTTTTTGCTGGGATCAAATATCAAACGTTCAACTTTTCGACTTTGTGAATACAGCTATAAACACATCTATTGAATAGCATTCTGCACACAATTGCTTTTATCGCTCAATTGCCCCTACTTTACTTTATAAGCTCTGACAAGAAGAATGTGAGCGAGTGCGAAAACCCAACTAGTTTTTCAAATGGCAATTGAATTTCTTGTGGCGACGGAATGTTGCAGCTTTACACTTTGCATGTGTAAAGTTGTTACTGTAAGACCACTCTGTAGAGATACAAAGTAGAGATACAGTGCAAACACACAACAGACAAAATCTCCTCTGTATTTTTACTACACGTAAGAAGTAATAATGGACTATGCACAAAACAGGAGGAGTCAGTTCACGAAGGAAGCTTATCATTCCATTACGATGCATTTGCATTTTTGCAATCATGAACCTTCTTCAGAGGGATTACAATTCAATTTGGCTTTTCCATTCAATTGAGTCCAGTACAGTTCAATTGAAACGAACCAATAATGAAAGAATTCAAAAAAGTCCACACAACTCGTCTTGTCTGGCTATGGCTGAGGTTGTCCCTTCCACATTGTCTTGCTTACTTGGACTTGGAGCATTGAGATATTTGGCATTTTTACGATGACTTTTTTATTCAACAATAAAAATTATTGGGGGTCAGGTTTAAGTAGCTATACGTAACGCATCACACTAACGATGCAGCATTATACACTTATTGAAGTGTGATATGTTTGCATATACAAACTTATATGATTATCAAACGATGAAGTTGTACAGATAAGCGCTTTATTGTCCTCATGAAAAATACAGTTTCGTGCCTTATACATATAACAATGTAAGTATATACAACATGGAGTTAGAGGAACGCCTGGTCTGTGCCTGGCGTAAACGTTAACACGTTTGGAATAGTAAATACTACTTGTAAATAATATTATGTGTAGTAAAGTGAGTAGCAGCCATAGAGATAGACATAAAATACTGTATATAGCAGTGTGCCTTCCAATTACATGTATTTCACAGGAAAAACACGATATTTCACTAAGTTATGGCCAATACGTTATGCCAATATATACAACGGAGGTGATAACAAGTCGTCCCAACAAGTTACACATCCAACTTCTATGGTGGTTGTCAATAATGGCACATTTTCAACTCAAGTCAAGCAAGTTGGACTTGAGCTCTGAGTCTACGTGGAAATTCAATTTAGTTGACTGTACTTTAGTAAACTTGACAGTTGTCGATTCGATAGAATGAATTGTTAGACGGGTTTCGTTCAATGTTGAAAGAATTATGTTTGACTATCGCCTTCTTCTTTCAATATGATCGAGTCAGTCTCTCCACTCTCTCAACCTACATGAAATACGGGTTAATACAATTACACAGCTGAACTGTACAGTTTCCTTTATTAGTGGCATTGCCTAGCAGTAGCAGCTTATTAGCTTTTTGCTTTCTTCCATTGTCATTGACATACAGCACGTATTGAATTACATTTCTTTTTCTTACTAATAATCACTTGTACAACATTTACTCCTTGTGCTATGCTAATGAACAGAAGATAGTAGCACTACATCACTACATTTGTATGTATTGTTCAGAAACATCAATCCTTAACACCTTCTTCAGAATATGAAATGCAATTTAACTTTACATACAACCAACTTCTTCTTGCCAATATCATTATTTTGTTGTATAATAATATGCAATACCTACAGAGAGTAATGTGCCAAGCTAAAGAAGAAAATCTTTGTCTTAATAATGTAGGTTGGTGCGAAGAATGCTAATGTGATCGAATCTACAGTATTATGGAGAGAAACACATGATTAGCTATATAATACTACCAACTATTTTACTACTCTACTACTACTACTACTAGCAAGTTCGCATTTTAACTCGTCCCCAATTATTCCTCAGTGCTGTAACACCAGGCACATTAGAATTTATGAATCGTTTCTTTTTCTTGTTTTATTCTATGTATCTCATCATCATCGCTTACTTTACATCAGTAGTAAACTAAGGAAAGGACTGATCGTAGTAGTTGTAATACACAACTACTACTACGCTACAAGAAAACCAAATGCAAAAGTATGTACAATACGAAGTGCAATAAGAAGAACAAGATGATTGTACGTTGCCAACAAAGGTTTAGTTTAGGCGTTTGGTTTAGTTAAGTCAGAGAGACAAGTATAAGTAGTAGTATTCGGCCAGAAGCAGCCTACGAAGAAAATAAGTTCAGAAGAAGAAGACCCGATGTATGTAATGTGTAAGTGTAGGTATTGTAATATGCCTTATCGCTTTTTAACTTAACAAATACCTGCCACCACCACGGTACTACTACCACACGTAGCAGAAATTCTACAGACAGAGAGGGAAAACAGAGTGAGAGGTTGTTCTTCATAATAAGAATAATATGTGAAAAGGTATGCACACAAACACATGAGGAAGAAAACTGAACTGAATGCATAATACTTATTATCTATGAATCCCATTCTGATTGTTATTCCTCCATGCAACCCAACTAACTTAACTTTTGACTTAGCTGCTAACTACTTATTATAACATTGTGCGATTCCCTCCTACCATACCTACAGAGATACCTACTACATATATAGCTAGTGTGTGGAAGTAGCAATGTTCATAATGATAATAATAATAATAACAAGAAGAAGAATTCTCTACCTGAGAAGAACTACCTTTCTACTACATGTAGTAAGTATTGCGTATGTTCTGCATTTACAATCAGTTCAGATATATTTTATCTGTAGGTTTTGCTCTGAGGGAGTCGAATTCCAAACAACTTGGTCGGTTTGCATAGTACACATACATACATGTACATATAAATTCGAAACGTATCTATGTACATCTAGTACGATGCTACAGCTCTCTTCTAACAATTCATATTTCTTGGCGTAATTGAATAATATCCAGAATACAGAATGAACATTGAGCATTTTGCTTTCAGCTAACTTAAAGTTAACTGAGGAAGATTCGTTATATATTTTACACTGCACTAGGCATACATACAAGTATGGAAGGGCAAGAGGTTAAGTTCTACTCGTCTTGCTCTTATTATTTTGTGTGTATAAACTAGGTATGTATTGATTCGTTTTGGTTTGCCTGGAATAGTGGTCGTTGTTAGCTTGGTTGGCTTGAATTTCTTTCTTAGCGATAGTTTTATAGCTTTTAATGTTCTAGCTGAATGCTAGAAGGATTGCATGACATCCTTGTTTAAATACTGGTGTGTTTATACCACTATATGAAACAAAGTGTAATCCAGACTTGAAGAAGAATAAGGAGAGAAGAAGAAGGGAAGGAAAGAACGAAGGAAACCAAAGCAACAAGTTGAGTCAACTTCTTTTACATGGATCGAGGAATCAGCTCGTCGACTCCTCTGCAAATCAAACTGGACTGGTTTTTAAAGCCTCCAGTGAAATGGAAATGATCGTAGTACACTCCACACATGCATATTATGTGCATATGTAAACGACAACGTCTTGAGTATTTTCGACTCCTTGGCCTTCCACATCCCATCTGTTACCTTTTGCTGTGCCTTTGACTCTCTATGCCACACTATTATATAACATTATGCATTAAACTTACACACAGGCATATTAAAATCCTTATCTTTTGTTATATTATACAATCCAACATCTAACAACTTTCTATGTATATCAGAAACTTTTTAGAATTTTATGTACAAGCGTTTACTGCACTACTACCAATGTGATGTTGTGTATCTTCTCAGCACGAAAATGCTCCTGGAGGAGAATGAAAAACATTCTCGATTCTTGGCGTTTAATGTTTAGCAGTGCAAGGTCACAATTTAATTCTTATTACTGTCAGAGTCAGAATAGTCACAGTCATACAATATTCAAAAGTGAATCCGGCTCAGGATATTGGTATTAGTAAAAATGTATCCCACATGTGAACAATACCTGCTTTTGCAATATTTACACAAACAACTTTTCTTTAGTAATAATAACATCTAGCTCATATCTTGTTTTGCTTTCAGTATTTATTTATGTATAGTCAAACTTGCTATCCATAAAGTACATAAAAATCCAATTGGCAAGAAGATCACTATTGTCCTATCAAACTTCAGTATCATGATCATGAATCAAAAAATACAAGCCTGTCTTGCCTTGTTAGCAAATTGTCGTTTTATCTCATGAACTTATCTCAGCAAAAGTAAAGTACACATTGAACCACACATTGTATTTCTTTCCCGTGTGGTATGATATACATACTATACCTATACTGTATTTTACTGTATACTTATTCATCCACTTTGTTTTACTGGCCAAATGACTGGAAACGATTATCCTAAAAAAATTAACGTATCATTACAGTATTAGTTTGAATCTTCGAAAGTTGAAATCGTGTTTGTGTGTCATTTAGTCGAAAGTCAAATGTATAAACGGCTTGATTTAATAGATGATCAAGTTTTGTGGAATAAAGTGCCTAGGTACTTTACTTACCTATGAATCACATTTGTGTACATTTAGACTTTTACAACTTACATTTATTCTGTATCATATATTATTTCAACAAGCAGAGAGATGTAAGGCAAACAACACCGGAGAGAAGGCAGCGCAGAGGAGGTAATGCTAAAGAGACAGTGATTTATTTGTACAGGGAGTCAAGCGTATAGGTGCCGAAGTCAGAGAATCCAATAATTTCCATAGTTTTGTGCCTTACCACACCGTGCAATCAACCTCTTTGCCCTTTTACACTAATTCATACTATTCGTAGAACAATTCATGGTCCGTTCTGAATAAATACAGGCATAATGTTCAAATGTATCATCATCACAGGTAGCATTAATTATATACTTGCGCCAAGCCGCCAGTTCTGTATACAATAATCATAGGCAGTATATACTACGTGTACGTATGCAGGTAGTTAACTTTGGGTTTCCTCAGTTTAACTGTGAGACTGCTCCCAACCTCAAGTCAAAAGAAGGAAAGCTATCATTATAATTCGGGTCAGATACGAAACAGTCCTCCTCGCATCACGACAACCGTCGGGACTTATCTTCAGGCAGAAATATATTGAAGATTAGTGCACAATGTCCGTCAGCACGGCCACACTACCTCAGATCAGTCAGACACATAAAAATAAATACCTCGGGCACTTAGAGTCGTCAAAGACAATAAGGCTGGACAGATACTGCATATAATACTAGCAAAAGAAATAAATGAGCTGCAGAATTAAGGTAGGTAGGAGTAACTCGTACTGGTAAGGTACCTCTCTAGAGAGATCTTCTACAGAAGGAGCAGCCAGTTCGGCTGACTGTCTTAAGAGAAAAACCGAACAGCAGTCATACGCAAGAATCATAATGAAAGAAACGACGCGGAATGAGAAAAGAACTTACTGATGATGGTAGCTATGTATAGTTTTTACGTACGAGTATGTTATCTAATGCATAGCAATAGGAAAATAATGATGATGATGATCAAGAAGGGTTGTAAGGTAGACGTGGAGAGTGAGTTAAGAGCATCTAGTGCGTTTTAGGTACATAAATATACAGGGATATAGACACAGCGACGTATTTTTCCTATAAAGACCAAGCAAAATAATATTTTCAGCCAAAGGGTATTTTTAGAGGGAGGATGATGTACATGATGATGATACTACTCGGGTAGAGATGAAGAGCAGTCATAGACACCAACCAACAACTGGGAACAATGCAAGGGAAAAGAGTAAAGTACTTTTCGTATTAGTTCAAAATCCTTTATATTACTTACTATTACTCCACTACTACATAACCCGTTTGTCTATGACTGAATACAAATCTACGTATGATGAGCGTAATACATAGGTATGTGTGGGGAAGGACTGAAGGACCCTTACGGCTACGGCTGGAAAGCAACATGAGGAGTGATAGATGTTTATGTCAAGTCAACCTCAAGCTGTACGCAAGCAACATCACACAGAAACTTCTTTAGTCACTTTTATATACCGAGCCAAGTGTAAAAGTGTACTTGGGTAGCTTTTTATAAAGGAGATACTATACCTAGAATATAATAGCATTAGTAGTGTGCTTATATTATAAAGAGGGAGAGAGAGAGAGGTAGTTCTATGCATCTTTAAATTAATGTCCAATATAAAATGTTTGGTTTGACTGGATAAAAAACCTTGTGCATACTTATAAGCTTCTACAACTACTAGTAATACACTGGCTGTATTTTACATATGTTGCATTGCAACTGCAAGGTTGAAAAAATTTCAAGGCGGGAAGCAGCCGGGGGCACGCGTGGCTCCCTACATGCTTCATTAGTGCAGATGAGAGCATCATTTAAAGCTAAAGATTCCAACTCTAATAATACAATACAATACTTTACAATATTAGAAGTTGAACAATGCCCACGAAAAGAATTAAATGAACGTAAGCAACAAAGAGAGAGAGTTAAGTTGGATGAATTTTTTCTTTCAAATAACTTCAAGTCTGACATAATGAACAATACTAAAGATAGTGCTGCTGAGATTGGAGAGAAACATGTTGAAGAAGAGTAAAAATGCACAAAAACAGACAGTTGGCCAATGCATGTTGAATTTAATTTCAGAAGCGGCAGAGATACATTCGTTGAAGATGTTTTCTAATCGAGTTCCTAATCAATTATCTTTTCCATAGCAGATTAAGATGGATTGAGGAAGAGAGAGATTGAGCGTTTGCTTTCTTTTTGATTGGAGATAGTAGTTCGTGTCTCTTGTCATCATTTTTTATGTGAAGGAGAAAGAGAATAATAATATATCTGCATAAACTACTATACTGGTGCAACTATAGCTGTATAACAATAAGTGAGAAGATAGTGTTGAGAAAAGCAGTGAGAGAACTGTATGAGCGTATGGATTCTATCAGGATGCATCAGAAAACAAAAACTCAACTGAAGTCAGGTCTAACTTGACTAGTCTCGGCTTCTGAAATCGTGATGATCCCTTGGAAGCTAAACAGCCCCATTTATTTCTTTGAGTTGGTTCTTCTTTCATTTTTTCATCGCTCTTTCTGTACCTAGAGTGCAACTTTTGTTTAACTTAGTTAGAGCGGGTGAGAAACGCGGATATCTTTGTAACATTTTTAACCGTCTGTCCATACATAAGATAGTAGTCAATTGAAAACGTACACTACTACAACATACCTGGTATAAAAATATTGTATACCTATAAAAGAAAACAAGTGAGTTTCAATCAGATACTTCTTCTGTCAGTTAAAAGTCAGAAATGTATTATAGGGAAAACCACCGCAGCAGCGTCAATCTTTATTCAAGCTGCACATAAAAGTTCTCTCGACAAGACTTGATGTGCCTGTTAAAGCTTCTCATTTCCATGTTGTTCGTGTCCAGTCCAGCTAGCCAACATTACTACTAGTACTACTACTAAAACTACTACTACAACTACACCGTGTAGTTTACACACGGGTACATCACTGAGAATCTTTCAGATGATGTGAGAAAGCCAGTCGACCTTTGCCAGCCCATCCACGTGGCCCAAACAAGAATCCTTCGTAATAAATTGAAAAAGCGTGCATTATTTTGCTTCTGTATTTCCACAATGTTGCACTAATCCTTTCAAACAGCATTCCATGAACAAGTATTTGTGTCTATGGCCATTCCAAACTCATAGTGTACCTATACTCTACTGGACTCACTCGATGGGATGGGTTATGCACATAATGTATGTAACTAAAGCTGAATGGCATGAACTACTGTAATAAAGCAACTTTGACTCTTACGATCATCATCATCACTCCTCAGTCATCAAATCCGCATGAAGTCACATTTCATTTACATCTCAATCCGTGCGATTTGCTACGTTTCCCTTATGTAAATACACACTGCACATAATATGATGGAATAATGAATGTACCGGTGTCTAATTCATGTTTGGCCTTCTGCAAGCAAGTATTGTACAAACATTGAATTCTTAATAAGCTTAACATGATCTGATACTTGTTCCATGTAGAAAAATAAGTCCTCAGTGCATAATGCTATGCAAAAATCTTACGTATAAGGATTAGGAGATAGACACACACCCTTGTAATTTTAGACAGAGAGAGGAGAGACAGATGTCAAGAAACTGTGTCTTGTCTATTTCAACTGAATCAACATCAACCATAAGATTGCCATGCACGTATTGCTTTAAAAAGGTGAGACTTTTTGACACCTGGGGATTAGGAGTCGCGTGACAATAATACACAGTTTCTTAAATGCACTTGTCATGAGTGAATGTAAAACTTTTAAATTTTTATTGCACTAATCTGTACAAAAAACTGCAAAGCACGCAATATCGCACACACTTCGTGTCTGGGAGGGCAGACACAATTTGCCATCATCGTAAAGTATCAAATGCAAATCTTTTTAATTCGTTTTATTAATTCAATAAAGGAACTCCCTTAAGAAAGTTAGTAATTATTATTCAGAGCTTTACTGTTCCTGATTAGCTTAGTGTCCATGCTTCTCTACTAAGTAAGTATTTCAGAAGTACTTATAGTACTTAAGTACATCGAATAAGCTTTGGCTATAGTACAGATACACACTTGCAAGAAAAGCCATATGGTGTAAATTGCAATAAATGTTTTAAGATTTTCTATGGAAAAGGGCAAGATTCCTTGGGAATCGAGTAAAGCCCATCCATTTGTCTTGGTCTGCTGGAAAGGAAATCACATTTGTAAATTGTAATCAGGCATGTAATTTCCTACATATATCTCTGTTGCGTCGTTGTTCCATTGTAATGCTGATGTGATATTCATGTACAAAGCAACCAACAGCAAACTACTACACCCAGCCCAGGCTGTTAATCTTAATCTTGCGGAATGAATTGTGATTGTTAAGATTGTGAAGGATGTGATCCTGAATCCTCACAGGGGGCCAACTGCCAACATCCAGTCAAGACGACATGAAACATTTTAATTCCAAGAGGGTAACCCTTTTCAAGTCAAATGATACAAAGTTTCCTCTGATGATGATGGCAAGTAGTGTATAAATGCTATCAAATGAATTCAATTGCATTCAAACACAATATTAAACATGGAGCCATTTCCCAGTAACCCAACTTCACAATTAAAGTGGTTTATTAAGAAAACATCTCTTCTCCACATCGACCCAACTCAAACTACAAATAAATAGTCGCCCACGTCCTTCACATTTGAAATTTCGAGTGTGCTCCTCGAATGAATCCATTGGATTGACTTTTTACTACCTTTACAAAGTAAATAAATAAATGAAGGCAAGGGGTTTGCGTTTAAGGAGCCAGAAGAGTCAAGACAGCAGAGAAGATTCAGATCGTCTTATTATCGTCAGAACAGCACTCCACACCGGGAGCGTTTCCAATCAATTCTTTCTTGGCCTGTCTGTAAGATTACTATATAGCTAAGCATACTGCCTACTTACAAATAACATTACAATAAGTACAGCTGTACGTCTATTACCGAATCATAAGTATAAAATGTGAGTTTGGACACAGTCATATTCGAAAACGCTATACATCAACGAAATTATTTATGCGTTTTGATAAAAGAAGAGATTGGTTGATTTGTTGAAGTTTTCGGATCAGACTGAGGCAGACAAAGGGTTGAGGTTGAGAGCTTTGCCACTTTACAGCACGTAGAGTGAAAAACAGTCTCAGCCACAACAGCCAAGGGCAGGGCTGCTTTGTTTTCTTCAGTTGAACTTATAAATCCGACAACTTAACAAGTTTATATGCCTATTCGATTTATTGAAGATAATTTCTTATTGTGTTTATATTATGTAGTAAAAATTGTAGTGTCCTTTAATGTTACGGCCTACAATGATATTAACATACAAGAAAACATTGATAATATTCAACTTTCATGCATTAAACAAACTACAGGTATTACGTATTATGTATATGAGCTTGTAAATTGCTGAATTTAAAAATTGAATCCAACTGACCATTTTCAGATAGAATCTAGAATTCGTATTGGAAAACACGTGAGAAAAGTATCGACGATGATTTCTACAGCTAAATCTCTTACGCATTCGTATTTATTGAACATATCAAGCAGATAGATGATATACCTCTACGTTTGTTTGACATACGAAAATCTCTGAATCCAAATCCAGAAGAACTGACATGACAGTTAAGCAAGTCAGAGAACATGGTATCTTTCATCTCCTCAATCATCCTCTCTGTACACACATCAGGACCAACTCTGCACTTTGTTTTGTTGACTCATCATCATCCCCAGACTCTCTCAGATATTATACAGCAGTAGATTCCTAATAGGACGGATGGACAACATGATTTCATATTAAATCACAGAGTAACAAGAAAATGCACTACATGTTGATTTTACTATTTACAACTCTCGTCAAGTAATCTTCTGCTGTACGATATCAACAGTTAGGCAGGAAGCAACGCAAGACAACCTTAACATATTATGATGACGACGACCGAGCAAAAGTCAAAAGCCATAGTCAAATCATGTTTTCTCTCAGCAACAATTTGGTAAAAGTACATTGACGTTGTGTGTGTGTACAACTACAACACAGAGTACATCTTTGAATGATTGCATAAGATGCATCAACACAGACGATTAGCATTCACATAAAATTATAAAACATGGGCAGATACGAAATACACATTCACATTAGACATGAAGTATTGGAGTAGTAACTATAAACATTAATGTTCGTATATATACAGAATTCATTTGCTTCTACTTACTACAAACTGTAATATGTTGCACACACATGGTTGTTGTGAACATGGCCAGTTGAACTTGAGGCTGGGTCCCCACCGATTAAATAACCAGAGAGACATATAAAATTGGGCGGAGTCCCTTTTGGCTCATCACTCATCGTTTTTGGCTTGGCCCTGCTGAGTGAGCGAGATGAATTCAATCTGAGCAAACAAGTAAGCAAACCTAAACCCAACTATTTGTTCTTATTGTGTCCAAGGAAAAGATTTAAAAAGTAAAGAATGCAATTCTCCCCTTATAGGTATTACTATTGAACAGTTTTATACTAAAATCTAAACAGACATGGTGTAAATAGTTAAGTGTAAATAAATATAAAAGTAAATGAAAATATGCCTTGGCACAGGTAAAGGTACTGAATACTAAAAAACAACTTTGAGAATCAGATTCCACGAAAAAGCATAGAATTGAAATGAATTAAGCGATGGAGTGTAACGTAATGGCATGCCAATGCCATAGCATGTCATACGAAATAAAATATGAAATAAAACCATCAGATCACCGCCTTCGATTTTGTTGTGTGTTTGGAAATGGAATGGACGTGGTGAGCAAGAAAGAGTTTTTGGTGAGACAAGAGTAAAAGATGTGCTGAGGTGAGGGATGGTAAAGTATCTTCTTCTCTTTGCCTTCTAGCTATCATCATTTTAAATCTATCGCTTCACCTCGACAGCTTATGTATATACAAATAGCTACTCATGTACTCAATCCATGCCATTGCGATAGTGCAATGTTATTGAGACTGTAAAAGACCTTTACTTTACTATTTAGTTACTTACTACTAAATAATTATTTAATATCATCATCATCATCATCACAACGTTTCTATATGCAAAATTATACTTAAACACTTCTAATTGTAACGTGAAAATGGAAAATGTGCTATTAAGAATATACACTTTAGAATTTTACATATAATGTAGGAGTAGTAGTTGTTATTTTATAAGTGATTGTGCATTCATCCTCCTTACATTATGCTCTCATCTTTCTTGGCAGTCTCATCTCGTCGCTGTTTCATCCTTGAGTAGAATTGAAACTTTTTCAGAGAAGATGAGAAGAGTCAGTTATTAGCCGTAGTTTAGTTTATTGAAAGGAGACGTACAAATTGATATGGCACAAGAATAAGCCATGAAAAGAAGGAAGAAGAATAGGACTCCAAGATAAGAATACAAAATGCACACATCAAATCTCAAGTCATCCTTCGACTTAACTGAACAAGATGTAATAAAAGACTCTATACGCAAAGAATAGCTGGAAAAAATCTATACTCAATAATATATCTGATGTACGTACGTTGTTTTCTTATGAATTGCATTGTCTACTATAGCAGTGTACGTCTACGTTGGTATGTTACCCACTGCAAGTTTGTATTACTATATTAAAGACCCATTGCGAATTGTACGTAGAGGATCTGCCTTTATCTCAACTCGAAATGTTGACGTTTAACAAAGTTGATTTTGTAGCTAAATAAGAGATGAGGTAAGGCAACGAACATAAAAGTCATTGAATCTATACGTGTGTATCCAATACTCATATGATACTGCATTATTATGATGTGCAATGCAATGCATAAGTATTTATACACGGACTTTTATATGTTACATGTGTATGAGTCTGTAAGGAAGACAAGATATTCGTACCTTACATACATTCATTACCTTAGTCTACAGATAAAAACTGTGCCGACGACTACCAAGCCACAACGAACAATACGGGATGAAAGGGCTACAAAATTACACAGTTGAATTACCAATGATGACTTGCCATTTGTATAGGATGTTTTGGAGTTTTTATACGAGAACATTTTTATACGTAAACTATTTATATACGGTCTTTCCATACATTTCTTCTCATATTATTCTGCTGCACTGATAATACTATAAGTAAGAACTTTACTTTAAATAGAAAAATCTTTTAGCAAAACCCTACAGTCTCAAGACCACATTTAGAAAATAAATATAAGAAATCCTAATTTTCTATATAGGTAGTAAATACTTTTACTTGTCATAACTATATAGGCATACACACATGGAAGCAGTGCAGTGTAGGTTATTGTGATTACGTGAAGATTTTACGCTCTCAATGCTATCAAGATATTATACAATTTAAAACGTTAAGTATATCTGATGATGGGTATATGCAGTAAAGTATAATGTAGGATACAGTAACACTTAGATAATACCAGTGAAATACTTGTAGCCCAATTCTTCATTACAAAATCGAGACAGACAGTCGTGTCGTGTCAATGACGCGACCAAGAAGATGATACTCGAAATCAAAGTCTTTCTTGTGCAATACTTGAGTAATGTGACTAGTGATGGTACTGTGGTGCTAATGCCTACTACTATAGTGGTGTTGTAAAAAGGAAACAACCATAACCATCCGGTGTGCTACAGTATACATCTACCATATTTCTTAGCTGCATTATTGTAACAATAAGAATACATACGAGGGATGGCAATAATAGGAATCAGATTCACTCTTCAATTTCGTCTCAACTCAATTGAATTCATTACATTACATTACGTTTCATTTCACTTCACCCTTCCGTCCATCCATCCGTCTTATTGTTGCTAGTTGATTATTATTATACTGGAAGCAAAATAATGAAGCTATACATATATATGAGATACAATTTAAACTTACTAAACCTAAGCTAAGCAATTTGTAGTGTTGGATGTTATGTATGTGTTATTTGTTACTTACTACTACTGTATAGATGTATTTCTATACATACGTCGCTAGATATCACTTGAACTAAAACGTTACCTACAAGTTACTAACTGAGATGAAGCAACAATAGAATGTAAGATACATCTTTCTGGTACAATAACACACAATGCTTTCGTTTTTTGCTCCATTTCTCGCTCCCGATCCTTTAATTTTAATTTCATTGTCTATTTTTTAACTTTCGGGCTTCTTGAACATTACCTACAGCTCTGTGCTACTACTAGCGTAGATTCTCTTGTCTGTCGCTTGTCTACAAATAAATCTTCGTCAACCCTCAGCAAAAGTAATTCTTTCTAATTTTAAACGCAGCTACAATTCGGTAGGATTGTAGTACGAATAATTACATGTTATTATTCAATCAATCTTAAACCAGTACAGTGCAGCATCACAGCTTGAGTGCTTTACTTACATGCGGCTCTGGGGTAGATAATGATAATGAATGTACATAGTGACTAACACTTAAGCAGATGATTTTATACCTACTGGTTGGATAATTATTAAAATCAATTTTAAGAGAAAGCAAGTTATGAAAATTTTGTAGCCATTAAGAAGGGGGACAAAGTTCAGAATTTGTGTTATATCGTAATAAATAAACTGCATGCTCAATAGAAAAATATTTTGCAATATTAGTTAGATAAAAACATGTAGAAAATAAATGTTTTCATAGAAGATATTAGCAGTTACATTTCTTTTTCACCTTGATTTGATTGTACGCGTTATTGCGTTATTGATAAATTGAAATGAGCAGGAGGTAGTACATGAACATGACCAATTCCCCTTTTGGCAAATTACTATTTTACACTTCAATTGTTATAGTAGCAAAGAATGGATAGGATCTTCTCTGAAAGAGATGACATAAAAAATACACTCGCCCCGCTTACAAATCTTGTACACTCTGAGAATACATGATTTAAATTTTCATATGAAATTAAGCGCATCACATCTACACTCACAATGATAAGCATATAATAATCATATAGAGGTACCTACAGACTTTAATGTTTTATCTTCATATTCAAGCAACACATCGCTCTCGGCTCGGCAATGCAATCAATCGAATAATTAATTATCAAGACGTAATTAAAATTACAAGAATCCCTGATGAGTCAAGTCCTCGAAAATGTTTCAGATGCAGATGAAGCTATAGTTAGTAATATTTCGAATGAATGTATCTCTCTGAAGAAATGACTCGGCTCGTCTTCATTATAATTGTAACCTACCTATATCTGTCTGTCTATTTATGTATAGGCAATTTATGTAAACGTACTGTGTATCTAAATGTACAGAGGGACAAACAATAATGTTAAATTTTATTGTATAATAATAACTGTGTTGTGTATTGCTACATAGACTTCATCCCAACAACACAACGAAATAAAATGATAATTTCTGCTGATTGTACTATGTGCATGAATTCTTTTTGCTGTACACAGTCTGTACATATATACTATAATATACCTTTAATGTTTTGCCTACAACATTTATATTTATATTAATAATAATAAAACAAGACAAATCTACTAGTAGTAGTACCTACTACCTTATGAATTTCTATTGCGAGAAGAATACAAGCTACGAAGAATGGAAATAAGAGAAGGAAACAAGTGTAATGCAATTGGAATTGAATGTAATGTAATAGAATAATTGTAAAATAGAAATGATGGAAGGGGAAGGCAATTTGTCCTTTGCTACATGTCGGTCGGTCAGAGTTCCAACTGTGACTGACTGATTCATCCATTATTTTTCTCTGTGCAAAGAAGAAAAGAGAATCCTGGTCATCTCTGAAATTAAGCCATCGTCTCATCATTGAACACAGCAGTGTCCGCACTATTATTGCGTAGCATTGCTAAATCAACTTCACACAAAATTGAGTTACTCATTACAGTTACAACGAGAAACGACAAAGTATTTAAACAGGTAGGTAAGTCTCGCTAATCAACACGTAAATTGCCAACTAAATTAAAACTTTAGCTTGGCTGAATGCAATTAAAGCTTTTTAGTTTTTCCCAGACATCTCTTCAGGGCTAGTTGTAACAATTACCTCTTAAATTAAAGTCATTTCAATGAGAATCCTTAATAATTCTTTGTTTGTTGCAATTCACCTGTTAAGAAATTGACAAGGTAATTGTAATTAGTAACACTTTAGAATTTTCTTTCAAAATTTAAAAACTCACACTAAATGATACATGCACTATGCAGCGTGGCTTTGATTTTAATGAGACAGCTGCTCTCATTGACCCATTCAATGTAATTTAGGTATTGCGCAATCATCTTATACATTATTACACGTATAATAATATTGCATATTGCACATAAAAACTTAAACCAAAATATCTTGTTCCTTGGGATGTAAAAATAGCATCTAAAAAGAACGTGCGTTATTCAACAATCCGGTTCGAATTCAGTTATTAGATTGTAATTTCCTCGTTACGTCATAAATTATTTATTCGCTGAGAATTAACTGGTTGTCAATCTTCTTGTCACCTTTGTGGTGGCATATGAATTCTTTTGAATTTGAAAGTTCCCTTTGCTAATTCTCGTTACTGTTATCATTTCATTGACTCGTTGCGGTTTTCTAAACGGTTTTTTCTCAATTGTATTGTACTCAGCCTTAATGTAACATCAGAGAACATCACTCTCTCGCATAACAAATCAGACGTAAGGTAATGCAAAATGAACACAAGCATATAGCATAGCACGAAAAACTTTCCCATTTCGCATATTATGAATTCATATTCACATGCACAACAAAAGATAACGTAATAAAATGATATTTCAGCAAGTATAATATTTAACCAGTGCAAATTCATTCATGTAAATCCATATCAGTTATTATTTCCTACCCTACAACAGTAACATTTCATTAAACACAGAACGATGCGTAAAAAAAGTAACAGTAGAAGTGTATTGTACTTTAAAACGTAGTTTATAAGTAGATAGCAGAATTTTCTAGGCTTTTTCTCCTCCCGTCGTCGTTCTTGTTACACCTAGGTGTATCATTATGATTATTATGATTATGCATTTACAGCGGTTTCGTTTTCCCATGCAAACAATGTCCAGGTGGCTTGACTGCCGCAGTGCACATGCAGACAGTTAGCAAAGTGTTAGATGTCTTTGTACGTTTTAGACTTTTCTATTATGTATGTCATTATTCTTACACACATACATGTATCTTTCACTCTAACTTGCTTTTCTATGTTATTTGGGTCTAAGAAGTGTTAATAATAATATGCTAATGCCATACAGGTATCTCTACGCTGCATAACAATGCATTACATGCATTAGCGTGGTACTTAAATTTTGAAGTAATGCTAGGTTGTTTCATTTCGTAATGGCAGTAGTAGAAATTGTAAAACCTACACACAAAAAAGTCAAAAATATTACTCTGTGTGTATAATGTACCCTTCTTGTTCAGGTGAAGCAGGAATTAGCCGTTGTAAGTAATTGTAACTGAAAAGTGATTCTTATTCAGAATACAGACACGCTAGTAAAAGTGTCTGACAAGTAACTAGTGTGAGATAAGCATAGAAATTCTACATAGGAAAGAAATTAAGGTGGAAAAGTTGAATGAAATGAATGCATGGAACATATTGAGTATAATGTTCTGCGTGAGCTACAGTTAATATGAATGTGAATAATATGAATGTGGTGTTGCTGACTGTTTTGGTTAGTAAACCGAAACCCTGAGAAATTCTCTGAAGATAGAACATAAAGGAAGTCATGATTTATGAAAACCGGCAGCTTATTCTTATTATCATGATATTTTCTTGGTTATCTCACGACGACGGCGTTAAATGGTGGGATGCTAGGAATATCAGTAGGAGTACGTACTTTTAATACACCATATATTTTATTACGAGTGAGAGTGCACGTCTTTCTTGTTGCTCTAGTAGGAAAGTGATGGTCTATACTGTTCTGGTGACCACTTGACTCGCATAAGACCAACCAGTCGTATTTCTCAAGTTTTTTAACTATGTGGCTACACATTACAAGCTAATAATACAAATGTATGCATAACAACCACAGTATAATGCTTTACTTAGTTCTAGTAGTCTTCTCAAGTCCAAAACTAGAGAGAGTACATCCCTTCTCCAAAAACGAATGAAAATGCTTGCATAATTGAATGAAAAATAGAATCATATAATCATAAGTCATCTTCTAGAGTAATTGGACGTTTACTATCTTGTACATCTAAATAAGAATTTGTATGCATACTAAATATGTAATAATAATATAATACATGCTTTAAGATTCGAGGAATAGTTGTGGTTAGCCTGTCTCCTGTCTTGTCCACAAAAATAATAACATGTAGACAGATTGAGAAAATTAAAGGTAAACTTTTGTTTGAATATGTAACCAAAAGGAATTGTGCATGATGATGATAGTGACAGTAGCCTTGTTGTGTTAAAGTAGCTGTTCTTTCTCATATTATTGACTCTCAGACTCAACACAAAGACAAAACCACACAGTTCATAAAGAACAATAAACCCAAAGGCTAAGGCACATCACAAACGTAATTTCTTACAGCCCTGTGTTGGAAAACTAAGTGAAACGAAAGGAAAACAAGGTATCTCTATGCATAAGAAGACCCAATAATAAGTTTGATACAAAAATGAGATTGAACTCAAGGAGTCAAGTCAAGACGTGTAGAGGTAACCCACGAAGCCAAAAGAGCAAGATGAAGAATTCCTTTTTAGATTACTCGGCTGCACTGTGTTCCTTAATAAAGAACGATCAAGATCAAATCAACTGTCCATAACTACTAATATAATCCATAACCTGCAGTAAGATAATACCGGTATGGCTTTGAATTTCATTACTGAAAAACACTTACGATTAATTCCACTACCATTAAACGGCTATATCTGTAAAACAATTTTTAACTGCTTCATATGTGTGGAAAAAATGTAATAATTTTCTGGTATTACATATATAGGGATAGTAATACATGTAACTTGTAGGTTAGTAACGTTTAAAAAAACTACTGACTTGGTTATCTTCATTTTCGTTTGCCTCCTACTTATTTGTAGCTACAAGCTCAACGTTTCAGCAAGGAGATAGTCATCGTAATTTTTATGTTCTGAGGAAATTCTCATGTATTCTTTTACAGCTTCAGGCTGAACTGAACTCGATACAGTATACGAATCGCAATCAAGTATCCAGACTCCATATAACCCAGAATCCAGTGTAAACTAATGCAGCAGGTTGTGGTGTAGACGCATAAGATACAATATTACTATACTTATTTTATCAAGTTACCTCAACCTCAAAACGAAAACGAATCTGAGAAATTCGCTAAGGCAAGTCACAATAATAATATAACCCAGCCATGCATGCATAATATAATTTTCAAACTCTTGTCATAACTCTTTGAGTTTCTTCTCATCCTTTTGTACTTTCCCAACTGCAGACTGCAATATTATTACTCCAAAGCCAAGAAAACGAAAGGAATTCATTAGCTCTTGGCTGTATTAGTGCAGCAATGCTAACTCTGACTCCCTGAACTTATAATTGTCGATGAACGTATGCAAATATACATCTATTGCTTCGAGAGATGCCTCCCTATGATATAATATTATTACTACGTGGGTTGAAATGCTTTTGGTCCGATGCGAGTCTGGACAGTGGGACTGGTATTTCTTTTGCCAACACACAACAACAAACCTTATACTCATAATACTTATATAACCTGGCTAGTCATACCTGTTTAACTTTTACATCAATTTACACATGGTATAAAAGAGGCAGAGTAAATTCTCTCAGTGTCAGAGCATGTTGATAGATTCAGAATATTCAGATTAGCACGCAGAAGTAGTAGTGTAGTAGGTAGTTAAATATCTGAGTTTTACTTACTTAAACATTTGTATGTAAAATGCTTAAAAACGCCCCTGGATAATTTATCATATTATCATGCGATACAAAGTGGATGCAAAGCTGAGACATAACCTGATAATGTTTTCCAACTTTATAACTAATAAACTTGCAATCCGTACCATTAACATTTATACATACCTACTACTCCTATAACTGCGGCAGTTTTTCCTATTCACATTTCCACGTTTAATGTGGAAACACATTGTTGTATTGTTTTTCGAAATTATTCTGGATACTCTGGAAATGTTTGTAGTGAGAATGTTGTATAAGCATCTAATTCAATTCCCATTGCTCACACACAGCCCACCACCAATGCAATGATTTGTCTAAGTCGCTGGTACCCGACCTCAGTCCAAAAATCTGTACAAAGTCATCGATCATAAATAATGGCAATGTAATGTGATGCCAAGAAGATTTAGTTCTCTAAATCTGACAAGAGATGAGAAAACTTTACTCTTATAACTATATACAAAAACATTCGTTGAGCTTAAGGTATAATCAGAATAATCACACGTCGATGCATGGAACAGTGTGCCTGAACCTGCACAACAATTAAAAAATCTTATAGCCTCCAGAGACTGTTTTGTTTGCTGTAATTTATAATTGCAGACGCCAACATTAATTAGCATGTATTTTTGGTTTTCAGACTGTCTACCCCTTTATAGCTGTGTTCTTTCACCTGCACTAAAACATAAACACTGTACGTTTATATACAAGACATAGTAAAATTACTACACATCTTTGGCATTTAAAATCCCTCTGTTGTCTACGTAAACTTCTTCGGTATGAATATCATAAAATTTATTTTCGGTTTATGACAGCAGAAGCAATCGTATAGTAATAGTAGGATGTGGGGTTAGTTAAAAGAAGGAGGATATGGAAAGCAGGTAGTAAAATAATATTATACCTAAGCAGCACAATAAGGCGGTTATAAAACTAATAAATAAAGTTGACGCAAGATTAGTAAAGAGAGTAAAGACCGACAACGACAAGATGTCCTCTCACTCGCTTCGGAGTCCCAACCACGATAATAGAACAAAGATTACGAGCAACTGATACACGACACATTAGCGTATTGAATGCTTACTAAATATGCAATTATTTACATGTTCATTTTTAGGCCGCTCTACAACAATAGATAACAGTTAGTGCATAACGCAGTTAAGTTTTGTAAATAAATAAAAAATTCACAGCAAAAAATTGAGAATGCTTCATGCTATGTCAGGATGTTATTGTGAAGTGATAGGACTATAAGAAAACTGTATGTGTAAAGCAACAGAAAAATAAGGAATAGATCTTTAGATGAAAATCCTCCTTCTCCCCTCCCAAAAAGCCAAGTCCATCCATCATATTTTGGCTACCAAAGCGTGAAATTTTATGGAAGGATTTATGTTTCTATTATATTCGTATTAGGTGTTATTTTATTAGCCTTGCTTGCCTAAAACATGTAAAGCTCTCCTATATGCACTCATACAAAGTAACGTAACTTTTGAAACATTAGGCATATTTTTCTTCGCGTACACACAAATTATATGAATATAAATGTCTCATACGTACTCCCTCTTACCTTAAAAATTCCTACGGAAGACTAATAGATAATGAGTGATGCCTTTTTACACCACAACATCCACAAGAACAATTTAAGCCGGCTTTTTGCATAACAAGTGGCAATTCCCTGTTTACATTTTACATTCTTTTGAACTCGACTTCTTTTGGCTGGCTTGACATGATGAGTAGTAGAGAGATGAGTTGCCTTGCCTTGCTTTCATTCAATCTAGCGGTACTTATTATTGAAAATGGCAATGCACCTACCTATTTGTTATTTCTACCACACAGGAAAGAATATTGCCATATTGCCAATAAGTAATTTATATTCAGTGTTTTATTTATTTTGCCAAACGAGTGGGACACATTAGCACTTGCCCTCACTAAATTCTTCACCGTTTCTGTATTGTGTAGTATTAGTTGTATGCACCACGAAATGATGAAACTAAACAGTGACTCTTCCTGAGTACAATACATTATTCACAACAATGAATACTAATAGAGTGCCTGTAGTCAAAAAAGAAAATTTACTCGACCTGGCTGCGTGTATATTTTATATCCATCTACCTACCACACTACTAAAGTTCTTCCTACACACAGATAACATAAGTAAACAAAATCTATCATACAGAAACTACACACTGCATGTTCCTTACGCAAAATAATAACAACACACAGCTAAATACAAATAGTAATTTTCTAAGTAGTTGAAGTTGAGAGAGTAATGGCATACACAATGTGTGTATGCAGAAGGAGTCTACTTCAGTCCGGTCGGTCCAAAAATATGCCATTTGTTCTTTACTACTATCTAAAGGGCAAGGTGTGCCTTATCCTTTTGCGATGATTTATGTTTATATTTGCATGTATATGTAATAATGTCGAAGCATATGGCTTAAATCCCTCAACTCAATCTATTCAAGCTATACCTGGTGCAGAGTACAAGATTATTTTCTACAAATAACATTTTCCTTATTTGCATTTGAATTTAGATGTTACTTCGCTGAAGTAGCTGCGGACTAGCCGGACATTGCTTGCAGTTAGCGTGTGTGTGTGTGTAAACTTCACATGGGATGATGGAATGAAGTTGTACATGTATTTTCCCCACTCTATATGCACTCTACTCCGATGTCTTGCCAAGTTCCTAATAACTTGTATTGACATAAACCATTAGAAGGAGACTGGTTAATTTTTTCACTGCAATAAGGCACGTTCTAAAACTTTTTTATTTCCCATAAGTCAAGTAACTCCTTACGATAAGGAGAATATCACTTGTGTACATGTTACATCTAAATTGTACATGACTAGTTGTAGTTAAAGCTAAAAAAGGGAGAGATATTGAAACACAGAACAGATACAAAGACACGTATAAATAGTAGGAGTAGTAAAACAGAGCGTGGTTAGAGTTAACGCTAAGGTTCTCCCAGCCTTTTTTATTCGCAGGTTTAAATGTCATTTCCTTCAGAGCAGAAAATCAGTTTAAGAAATAGACATTAGATTTACTACGTGCGTAGTGCATTTACTAAGTGCATTATTACATGATATCATTTTTAAGTAAGTTGAGACCAAACCAATCCTTCTCCCTCCAACAGCAGCAGCAGCAGGGAATTACACTGACTGACTGCCTTGTTTCGATTTTTTCTTGTAAAAATAAAGCCACTGGCAATCAAATCGCTTCAATATTTCAGTCATCCACACACAAACACCCGTCTTAAATATTTCTTTACTACTACGAGTAGGTATTCTAGGTACAGTAAACAAGTCGTCACTACGATGAAGATTCCAAGTGTGGAACTATTACACATACTACAACTTCCACGAATAGCGCCGTAGTATATTAATGACTTTTCTTTAAGTGGTATTGGATGTATAAAAGAAATGTCTAGGACATTAAGTATATTTCGTCTTCCAGATGATATTTACATTCCTGTTCTCATCGTATATTAAGATCAAAGCCAAAGGCTTTCAAAAAACAGACGCAGTCAGTGCTTTATGTATCTTTATGCTCTAGGTTGACTTAAACACGAGAGCAGTAGGTAGTAGTAGACTTGTAGTTTTTTCCACTATGGGCAATTTATACATGATATCACACAGGGTTGAAAATATATGGTAACATGATGACACAATATAACACAGTCGTGACTGATGGAATTCAAATAATACTCCACATTTCACCAAGCAAAGTGTTTTTTACGCAAGTCTATCAAAACTTGTATTTAAATGAATAGTAGTTTTTCTTTCACATATAATATTTATATGCACATACTTAATAGGTTTGTATGTATTGCGAACGTTGACTGTAATAAGGAAAGGACGAATAAACTTATAATGGTAGTACATTCATACTCGTACTTGAAATAGCAGACGAAAAATGTTAAAATTATCTCATGTGTACTTTATAGTGTAGTGTTGGTTGTAAAAAGCATATCTGTAGACACAACTTGAGAATATTTTATTACTAGAGTCGGATTCAGATATGGAGAAAATTATTTTTTGATTTTCTGATGCTTTCCTTTTAGTTCTTCTGAGTCCGTTGGGTTTTATACAGAGAAGTTTTTAACCCTCACCTCACCCAAGGAAGAAAAAACGATGTTATTACCCGTCCTAACCTTCATAAGCAGTTAAGGAGTATGACTAATACGTAATGGACCCCTACATGCCATAACCATCCAAGCAATGCAATACAACGCAAAGCAATTTACTAATGTAATCTAATGTAACGTAGTTAATGTGATGTGATGTATGAGGACACGTAGTACAAACCCTAAACTAATGTATTTTACGCCTTACGTCAAATCCCTTGCTTCACCAAGTCAAAGCTAGCCAGAAAATAGATGTAATGTGACTCGAGCTTGATCCAAGACCTATAATCAACTAACATTAACTTTTTCCTTGATGCAAGGACCGATTTTCAACAAAGTCTGCTACAAGCGACACAAAATAAAATTCTTAACTTGAGGGGAATATCCCTAGAAGAACTAACATTAGTAATGACTGTGTCTGTACAAATACATATTGTGTGCCTACAACAGAAAGAGTCAGAAACAACAACAACAGAGGATTCACTATGAAAAATTGTGGCAAATGACACAGTGTAGACAGGTAGATTTTTTTGTGTCAATTTTCTATCTTCCATCATGCCTTTGTTCGACATTTGTGTGACTGTAAGCATGCCGGCCGGCTTGTGGGTGATTTTCCCATTCTCTTCCCTTTCTTGCCTGCTTTAATAAACACAATGATACATGGAATTAAGAAAAGGATACAACTTATTTCTCTTTTACTTGAATTCACTGGGGATTAAGCAGTAAAGCACTAATCCTTCTAATTTCCTCAGTGTAATGAAAAATTGCTACTTACATGCTGTTGTTTGTGTGTGAGTACATTTATTTTTTATACTTCATAATGTGTACATAATACTGTAGTAAATAAAAATGGTGTATACTTTCCCATATTATTATTCTTACTTACAAAACATTTACTCCTATAGGAGTTGATGACTAAGTCATGGCAAATCAGACGGTCATAGGTTAGTTAGTGAAACTTACCGTTTGTTTCAGGCAGCTAAACCACGTACTGTGAATAGCATGGCATGAGTGTAAGAAATAACCATTAAAAGCCCACGTTACGACACTGTTTCTACCTTTTCGAGTCATCATCGACAAATTAGAATGAGTGAACTGATGATGATGTTGGCTCTCCATTTATTTTTTCCTTACTACTTACGATCTTCATTAGGACGGCTATAATGCTACGACCACACTCTGGTTTGGTTTACTTATTGTTAGTAAAAATCATTTCAATGTTGTTGCAGAACATAATTAACCAAGGTAGAAGTGCACCGTGCACTACAACAACCACAAGACTACAACATAAATGCAATGAGAAGAAACTTTCGTTTTAAACCAGTAATGCACCTGTAAATACATTTACATGAGATGTGCAGGCGCTTTGCTTCATTGGGTTGAGCTACCAGTTGTATTTGTGTTATTACTATTGTCCAGGTCATTACGAGTCATTCCATGCAATTAGTGCACACTACGACAATGTCTTGCTTTTCTTTCCTTGTCTGGTATGAGTACCTACTTGTCTGCATTTAGTCTTCTTCAAGAGAGAGAGAGATACATTGAGAATAAAGAAGCCAATGCTGGGTGAAGGAAGGTAGAAATCCACCTTTAGGTGAGTCAGCTGCCAGATTTCCAACGACTAGCGACAGATGAGCAGAAGATGGTAATGATAATGACGGGGTAAAGGGTGATGAGCTGCAGCAACTCCGTCGCGTCTAGTTTTCTAGGGTTGCTAACAAAGCTGCTTTGCCTTGCCTTAGTAGTGGTCTTAATAGAGAGTGAAGGAGAATGTTTCGTCTAACTCTAAATAGTCGTATGATAAGAAGAGCCTAGCCTTTTCTTGGCATTTAAGTGTCTCAACATAAATGAAGACAAACTAAAAACACAATAATAATTGTCAGTCAAAAAATAATAACAAGGTAAGGCTGGGAAGAAAGACAATCCCTTTGCCTTATGTCATGTTATTTCAACGTGTGTGTAAAGTGCAAGTATAACGTGTAGTCAATTCTGTTTTAGTTTGTTATGTCCTGGCAAGACAAGTCATTTCCCATTTGCCTACCGTAAAAGTATCTCTCTGTATAAAAACATGCTATATAATATACACATAATATTCTCATAACACTAATAACAGTAACTATAAAGGTTTTTCTCAGCATTAAATTAAGAATTGTCTATATGTAGTCGTAATATTAATGTGCGTATACTTAACTTGTAAAGAAAGTTACACAGGGAAGCTTCGTTACTTCATACCCCTTTAGCTTTGGTGTACTACAATAAGAAATTTCAATGTGAATTCTGATTAGGATGAACGATAAGTCTTCTAATGACAGGTGTAATTAGGACCTACCTAAGAAGCCAGAGCCAAACCATCAACAACAGTCTCTTTCTCTGAATATTTTCATTTAATTGGTGGCAATGAGCTCCACAGTAGTGTTCCTCCGTACAAGACGACTGGACGACTCTTTCTTATTACTCCCCCTTATGGAAAACAATTCCTATTGTTTCGTTCGTTTGTTCCAAAAATAATATGCTTGGTGATAATAATATGATGATGCTATGTAAGGTACATTTCTACTTGTTTCACTTGTTTGTATGTAGGCAGGTAGAAAATAAAAGGGAATTTATTCTAAAGAAATATTATATACTGTGTGTGTGTACCTACTACTTTTAGTTTCCATTTTGATTGACAGGGCATTAAGTCACAGCTCCTAGCAGGAGACGAAAACACGTCTACTGTACCATAAAAAATCCTGGAACAGTAAGCACCGTAATATTGTACAATTCGATTTGTTCACAAAACACAACCAACGTTTAGGGTGTGGCACCATGTAATAGCTGACGATGACAGTAGGCACCTACCCTGTAATACCCTCATTATTTTATTGCTCGATGTTTTCTTCCAATCGGAAATAGACAGGAATTAATAGGATGCTTCAGAAACTTCAGATGAAAAAATGCTTACCCAGCTTTACTACCAAAACAAGCTGATACCTGAGAAATCTGAAGTAAATAGGTTCAAAAAAATAAATTGGGCGAAACTATTTTATCCGAGTGGGAGTGAATTCTCAATTGTACAACTGTATTACTGTATAAAGAAGAATAGTGTAAGATTCTGTCCATCTGTCTCTCGTTTGTATATCTACACTTTACAATCAAAAAGTGTCCACGTCTGTCCGTCCGTCAGTCCATCACCATCTGTGAGTGAGCAGCCCGCAATATGGCACTCACAATACATCCTACTACTAATACTACTACTGGAGGAAAACTTTAGAATGCTGGACACAATGCTACTGATTTACATTTTGAATATAAATCTTTCATTATACGAAATTATACTTACAACAGGTATACGCTTCTATAAATATATGTAAATACAAATTCTTCCTACACAGTTAGTACAGGAACTTTTGTATATTTTATCTTTTGTATTGAGCTTCTATATTTGTGCTCTGTATTATTAAAGAAAGCGAGATGCTTAGAATAAGTATTACATAAGCAACGTTCGGTAACAGGTCAGTTTGTGATTGATGATAGGAGTGGTCACCCATTTTACATTTCTTCTATTGTGTTTTGTGTTTTTTATATTTATCTTCTTCATATAGACTCAGTCAGGTATAAGAAATACCTATAAGCAAGTTAAGGTATGTATGTCTTGTGTGCATACAATTATTTGTATAAGGCAGTGCACTACTAACAAGTATACCTACCACCACCTATAGAAGGAGTTTTGCTTTTTTTGATGTTAACAAGGATTTACATGAGCCTGCTTTTAGCTTGCTGCCATTTATATAAAGGTTCACAATTAATGCTCTGGATTTTTCCATTTTTAACCACACACTGGCTTCATCTTTGTCCGAGATTTTTTTAATGTAGCTGAACTATTTCGTAGTGTGTGCCTTGCGTATGTGTCATTGTTCCTACAATATTATCGTCCACAATGTCGATATCCGAAGAGCTAAGGTACAATGCTCTTAAAAATTATATGGACTTGTTGGGCATCATGGGTATTCTTTTTACTACACCTCATTATGATGTAAAATGGACGAGACGTACGTACAGATGCAGATAAATATGTTAATGCGTTAGTAAAGTTTGCACAATAAAATAAAATATAATGCTACCAGTAGTACCCTGCTTGCTTGGTGAAGAAATGATAAGTATTATTCGATAAATCGTCAGTTTTGAACTATGCTGTTATATTACTACCCGCAATGCCATGTTGAATCTGTTTGTATCATTTACTTTTACTATAAACGATGCGAGGGATGCGAGATTTGATGTAAAAATTCCAAATGGGATGAGTCCTTGCGTGCTGAGCATACATATTTAATATGCAGACATTCTTAAGGCGATGCAAAGAAGGCTTATTAAGTGTAAATCCAATTGACATGGCATGCTCTGACTTGTCGAGCCCGGCCTGCAAAACTGGAACTTGATTTCCATTTTACTAGACCAAAGGAATACCCATACCAAGGAAAAATAGCCTCATGCAATATCTGTGTAGATATCTTGTACTTGTAATGTGTCTACCAGAGGCAGAAATTTAGTTGCCTGTTCGCTTTTCTTTATCTTAACGTTAATACACATACTACTTCTTCTTGTACACAGAAAATATCTGACTATCGAGTATCTCTAGCTAATAATTTCATGTAGAATGGACCACTACTACCTATACAAGTGGTAATATGTTTCAGGCAATTCTTTCCCTTGTACCTTTGCATTGAAAACTTTGCTATACGAACGACCCATTTGTAATTATTTACAATTTGCAGATTTCAACCGACAGGTTTTTATGAACCATTTAAATTCATGAATGAGAGAATGAATGAGAAGTCTGCTTTTCCCCCATTCATCTTAAAGCTTCGTCAAGACAGCAGGAGCATTTAGACCCAACAAACGCAAAGACCAAAGAGTACCTAAAACTAAATGCAGTATCTATGCAAGAATTGTAAATCTCTTCTGGCTACTTAATACCTATACGGAGTTACGTTACCATATGTAGTTGGTATTTATTACGTTTAAATACAGAAGGGTGTGTAAAACAAAGCACAAGTTTCCAGTGCTACTGCTACATTGAACTATGCACAAAAAATGATCATCTACTACAAATACAAGGGTTGGCAGATTGCACAAATGTCGAATCTGTTGAGTTGTGTATTTTATTTACACATGTATATTTTGTGTAGGTTATTATAAGAAGCTTTGTAAGATTCGGATTTTTTACTTTACCATGAAAAATCACAGTAGTAAAAGTGTTAAATGGTAACTGATAAGGTTAAATGGTACACTATCAGAAGATTTTTCTTTGGCAAACAAACAGTCAGCAAATTGAAGGTAGCAGGTGGCATACGGCGGCGGCAGCATCACCACTATACGTGTCTGTACACTTTTGTTCCATCACCCTCACTTTTCTACCGTCGTGATTATCTTTGTAAGTAGTTGCATCCACACATGGAACTATTACGTTTTATCTTTCCTTTCTTCATCTTATTTTTATTTTCATAGCCACTGCAGCTACTAATACTTTTGGACGTGAGGGAGGAACGGAATGAACCCCCCTGACCTTTGACTTTGACAGAAAAGTGTGACTCTTCTTCTCTTCTTTGAATGTTTTCCGTTGGCAGAATGAACAATTGAATTATTTCGATTTACAAATCTCAATTACAACTCTTTGGATAGATCCTAATTCAAGATAATGTAGCCTGAACAAGAATCAAAGAGAATTAAGTAATGCATTCTAAATGAATAATTAAAATTTCAGACATGTGCCATGTAAAGTTATTACTGCAATTGGTTATGTCTTATCATTTTCGCTAATCTTAAGTAATCACAGAGAGATGACTACGTGGTGCAAGTGTATCGAGTCATGCACTCACATACATCTAAAACTTAAGACTCTTAACGGATAATGTGAACGTACAAGTACCTATTACTAATATAACGACGAAATACATTACAAAAAGAGAAATGAAGGAAATGAAATATGCGTAGGGAGAAATATGTGTTCCTCTTGTAATAAGCATACGCTGTTGTGAGTCTCAAGTTTTAGTAATCATGTCAGATATCATGTTTAATTCATGTTGAGTAGTTGGTCTGATGTATCTGAGTGAGAGAAGACCAGTCAGGGTTAGCGTTAGCCAAAAAGTCAAAGCAAACTATACACTACAGTTCAGGAAACAACAGAGATGTGGATCTCCGAGATGAACTAACTGGTGTAAACCATGATACAAAGATACCAGTCTCTACACATGCTGTAAATGTATCGGAACGATGTGTAGATTGCAGTTATAGCTTTACATCACACACACACAATGTTATATAGCATACTACTACCTTATAACTTATCTTTACTACCTAGGAATGCAATAATATTACTTTTATTCCCTTATACAAACCTATAGCTGTACTAAAATATTAATAACCTATCTCCTACCTACCACTGCTTCGTTCAGTTAGTTTAGGATTAGTAAGATTTGACTTGACTGTCTTTACTGCAGGTAAATAATGTAAAAAGTGATTTGATGTGATGGAAGAACCTATAAACCTACCTTAGCATTACCAACAGCAGTTACACCGACAGACCTGTACCATACTGAATCTGTACACAAGATGACCGTGTAAGTATGGTCATTTTACGATATAGTGCTAGGTATAAGGTAAAAATTATAAAATATAAGGAAACAGTCTTACATAGCAAGATATTACTTATACTATGTACACCTCACATCAGCTTGGTGAATTTTTTCATTCTTTTCTCATTGACCCCATGCGGTAAAATTGGTCATTTTAAGGTTGGTTACAAAATGATAAATGTCGACGCAAATTCATGATTTAATGGAGAAACACGTTGGAGTCTCCCTTTCAACGCCTGCTGAGAATGAAAAGCCCTGCGTGATTTTTCTCTACTCCACTACGTACATTCAATTCAAAGATGCACAAAAATGCCCTTGTACCTAAGTAAAATAGTCTGGTCAAGTATATATACGTATGTAATATAATATGAATTGTATAAGTGCAGTATATTACATAGATAGACCACATTCTCTTTTGCCTCTCCAGATTCCGAATTAAAGTCACTTGCAGGGCAGCAGTTCAGCTATGACGAATAATGGGCATCAAATGTACACTGGTTAAAACTAAATAACACTTTACTGTAGCATTTATGTAGTGATGAGAGCGTAAGTGTAAGATTTCTTTTAAAACAGCGGAGGATATGGAAAGCAATAATTCATTTTAGAATAACTGGCTTTCTTCCATTCCATTCTCTTTGATATACATACATACTTTACATTTTACAAACCAGAAAAATGAAAACTTTATAAGTTTTCACACGTTGCGAATCAATCAACAGACAAGGCAAGAAGATTCTTAGAAAACCTGAGTGAGCAATCTGAACATTGAGATAAACAAAGAAAATTGTATTCAAAACAAGTGTCAGCTTAATTTAGTAGACTTGTTAATATGTTTTGTGGAGACTTGATGAACATTAAACACGTCGACGTAGATCTTTATGCTGCAATGGATGGACAATGAGTTTATTTTAAAAACAATTCATCTTTATACATCAAAGAAGCTGAAATGTTAACTTAAATGACCGAGCCGCACTGTCGGCTACACAAATACAATCGTAAGACATTTTTGCTTTATTACTAGGGAAAAATATTGAACAACGACTTCTGTAAATAGTTTTTAAAGCAAACAGTTAATTTATTAAATTAAATTCACATGCTAGACCACTTCTACAGAGCACAGAACAGTATCAATAATTATCTGTTTTAGCACATAACTACACGAAGACATGGATCAAATTCGTTTGGTACCTATACAAGTCTGTGTAATGTGTACATGGAAACTATTTTAACGGCTAACTGGATACGATACGGACAGGACCTTAACACACAGGAATGAGGTCTTGCCCTCAGTTTTGTGCAAGTATGCGACAAATGCCACAATCAAGATTTATCACATTGTTGCTCTCTTGCTGTTTAAAAAATATCTTCTCAGTTCTGAAGCAGACAGAGAGACAGACAGTAAAAAATTCGCACATGCAATTCAACATTTATTATGTGGTATAGTTGATAGTATAGCCCAACAACAAAGCCTACGCATTTGCCCTTATGATTCATTCAAATAAATGTTTGAATTCAGCTCACATTAAATTCTGTTTGTACAATAGTATCAAGTTTCTACAAATACACGAGCACCAGAAATGTTTTTGTTTGCGACCAAATCGAGTATGCAATGCTATTCAAGACCAAAGTGAAATATCCATAACAAAAACGAGAATATATGGATAGTGAGCTGAATCCCATCTCTCAAACGTCAGACTTTTGTGCAACTAATTTCCTTTCTTCCTATTCACATCTTACCACATGAAAATTAATTATATTCACTTACACAACTGAAGGCAGCTGAATTGAATTGAATTTATCATTATCATAATACAGGATGCTGACATAAAAGATATATCATATACAGGTAAATTCTCAACTAAATATAATAGTAATACCTACATGTAATTTATATGTAAAAACCAAAATATTATTATTACTTGATAATTTTAAATTAGCTTGTCTACAGATATGAGCTATCTTTTACAGCTAAGTTAGTAGCTGCTGTTATTATAAGTACTATAATGGAGATGATGTTAGAATCTCAATTTCAGAATGAAACGGGACACCTGAACACCTTCAACCTCACTCAGAATTAATTTGATTCCCTCCCAGGCAGCTTGAGCAGAGAGTATTGAAAAGGAAGCCAAGATATGGCAGCCACCACCAACACGTAAAACGAAAATGATCTGAATATGACACAGTCTGGTTGCATGGTCTACCTTGATTTTCTTTGGTTTTTATTACATGACGGGCTCTGTTGTAGAATAATTAGATATGACATTACTTGACATGACACGCTGATGGTGAACACCCATATGGAAAAATCCTAATAAAGCCCATGGTCCCACTTACTTTTACTAACTAACGAAACAATGTGGAAACTTAAGTAATCGAGGCTCGGTTTGAGTTTTGTTTTCAATTTGGATGCAATGTCCCCTTCATACCAATTCCTATACACTTACAGCATTGCTATTAGCACTGCATTGTATATTGTGTTCCACAGTTGTAAGTTATGCTCCCATATTATAATCTCCGCTCACACCACCACAACAACAGTAAACAAAACTCTCGAAAACCCATTGTTGTTTTGATTTGGGCATTGTAATACCTTGTATAACTGTTCTGTGTATGGAGTGGAAAACACGGAGCTTACGTATGAATTAAGGCTAATAATCATAATAAGCACATAGACATGCGAGTGAACAATTTCACTTAAGCTTACCTTTGAGGTCTTCTTGATTGTTTGAGAGGAAAGAGACAGGCACTGAAATCTTTTTCCCAGGTGCTCCACAAGGACCGTATTGAAGCGTCCACGGCTTGTCAATGTACACAGGGTGGTCTCTCGTCACCGTAATGTCGGCAGAAGTGCTCGTTTGATATGTTGCGGTCAAAACTTCCTGTTCCGTTTGGCCGGTGCAATTTGGTGTTGCCCAATTCGATGGAAGAAGTATAGACACTTGACGGAAATAAGACTGGCCATTTGTAGCCTTGTATAAGTTGTCGGATGTTCGGCTGATTAAATCCTGAAAATTAAAAACAAATAATAATTAAACGTAGGTTCTTCTTTGCACAGTGTGTTAACATGCCCTCCTTGATCAAATCATTCTATCATTTTATATTCCAATCAATTTAACTTAAATGAGGGCACTAGAAGCAGCTATTATCCTTACTCGCAAGATTTTGCATAGATTCATACACAAATGAATACTCACTAACTACTATAAACAATACAGTACTTATAATGTGTAAAATAAGTACATCTTTGTGTGGATAAATAGGTCGAGTGAAGTTTAGCAGCATGAAAGGAAAAGAGTGATGAATACTGGTGATGACAGGACAGATTAGAATCTTTGAATCGTCAAGGGAAGTGAATTGAACTTATTAGTAACGTTTAGGGCTTATTAACTACTACGATAGTAAAGGAAGCTAATGGGCTTTCAAAAACGGGATTGTCGAACTTTGCACATCGAAAACGGTATATAATAAAGACACATAGGTTGCAATTGTGCATAGGTAATTGAATTAGACATGTAGATACATTTATTCCAGTGACACGCTTTGGAAAGTGCACATCACATCACATTTGCATTTCACGATAATGAACCAGCTGAATGTTTCTACAACCCATACAGTTGGATCAGGTAGGCAACTTACAACTAACTATGCAGCATACGAATATACGTGTGCGTTTTCTGTGTAGAGTGGAGGTATTATGCTAATAGTAAAATTGAAGCTGAGTCGTAGATCAAAGACCGTCAAAGAGAATGCTAAGCATAGAAAGGTAGCCGTATAATAAATAGACAAAGGAATATTTGAGTGATTCGACACAACTTCATTGTCACTCAAGTCAGTCGGTGAGTTATGCTACGTATTTGTCTATTCAGAGAGTCTATATATACAAACTATACTTTATATGCATACAAGCATCTATCAACATGTGATAAGATATATACCACGCTGTTTTTTTACCAGAGAGTCGGACTCATCATCATTTACCAAACAGTAAAGATGAGTACAGCTGTGTCCGTTTGTCTCTGTTCGAATTCCAACTTTTACTTGCTCGCAACAAATGAGTCAATGACAACAAAGACTGTCAGGCATATCTACAGTAAGAAGAGAGTTGCTGTTCTTGTTATAGTCACGTTTGCTGTATAGCCTTATATACTTGTATAACTATACATAAGTACTGTAATACATCATATAGGAATATTCAATACATTAGAAATTGTAAGTCACAGCATAAGCACACATGAAAGTTGTAAGTAAAACACAGCACTAAAACTATCAACGTAGTAGTAATGGTTTTGGCTTTACTCTTGTCATCATCTTGACAGTCAGATTAAAGATAATATAGTTTAGAACAACACTGTTTTTAGAACACACACTAGTGGACCAAATGCAGCAACACTTTTAAAACGGTATAAAATAAATATGCATTAAAGTAAACTACTACTTGCTTAGCAATTTGCAAGCTTTGTATTATTAGAAGACTTTATTGCTATCTGAGAGCATAAAAATGCATGGATTTAATCACTCAAAAGCAGGCTAGTAGTATACATAGTTGTATTATGTGTGTACGTGGTAATAGTAACTGTAAAAAATATTTGCAAGTAACATTCACAAGATAAAAATATTTACAGCCCAGGAATTGCTAAATGTATATAGATAGGCAAACGGAAGAGTAAGCAATAAGTGTCACTATATTTACTTTCATAGTCATTAAAGAAAATGGAAATCAGAGGTTGTTCTCATATTTTTATGCAAATATATGCGGTTAAAATTACTTATTATTACGATCATTATAATAAAATGTGAAATGAAACTTCATGTCAATGACACACGTTCACACTTGACTGTATGTAATTGATTGAGGAAAATAATATTTTATAGAGTGTACACACATATTTCATCAACTTTTGTTCAATTTCCAATAAGCTACCAGTCGGTTATGACATGACAATACCTAAATTATCTTATTTACACCGAATATTGAAAAATACTAATTTGTTCCAAACGTCAATTGAATCTAGTAAAATAATTTAGCTTATACAAAAATTTTAAGCTATTAGGTAACATTCTACAGATATTTTTACTTTAATTGTCAATCATAAATCATAGGTAGATGGTAGAAGGCCATAAAATCTTATACACATGACACTACGACGAGATAGCATCAATAAACGATAGGTGTAGCATCTTATTTACAAAGATTTTAAGTAGTCAGACAGGACAGGAGCACAAATCCCTGAGAATTAGTAATTATGTAGAGTCTATGATAGTCTCAAGGGATTTAGGCTGCATTTCTTTAGTGTTGTTATCAAAGAAGAGAAATGTACTATTTTAGAATCGATGACTGTACAATCTGCAAGTATGACTTTACCTACATATTTACTCGTGTTGTATATTTTGTTGAATGTTATCGTCTGTATCGTGACAAGAGCATTAGAAATAACATGGATTCCATTTCTCTATAATCGTTGTGGTTACAATGAAAAGAATATATCACCTGCTGGCCACTCACTACTCACTCCCAGCTCACAGTCTTAAGTCCTTCAAAGGATTTCACACAGAAAGAAGCCCTTTTGTGCGTTCTTTATGAATTTTCACAAGTCACTGTGTAAATCCCCTATCTATATCGAAACCATTCTCCATGCACAACAGCAGACTAACAACCAACAAACCATTCCATATCCGCACCACACCAATCAAAAACAAATTTTCTTTAACTAAACTACACCCTACGTGCCAAATGCCTTAGTGTTCAGATCATACTATTATAATGTCATGTTCCCTTCGTCTGTCCATCTTCATCCATCTCAAAATTCATCTCGTCATTTCATTACGCTTTCCATTATACAAAGTTCCAATAAATAAACTACTAATGTAAATCCGTACCATCTTTTACTGCATACCTTTACAAGTGTATACATTATAAAATAAATCAGTGATGCCATAGAAAATATCTCGCTTGAAAATCTATAAGAGATTTCCCAGATTTCTTTGGTCAAGTAAATCACTGTAAATGTAGGTAGAGGATTTGTAGTAAACTTTCTTAACGCAGAACTAATCCTAATCCATGTAACTTATACGCAATACTATAGATAAGAGTACTAATAATACATTATAAATATAATCCTAAGTGTTACTACTACTACCTCTACTCTGTATATAATTCTAAGGAGTCAACTGTAAAAGGACACAATGACAATTCATCAAACGATTGTCAATCTTTTATTTTTCGTGCTGATGTTCGTTGTTATTCTCAGTGAGCTGCATTGTGAGCACTGTGTGATGCTGAGGAAAGAGCAAATTACAATGAGCACACAGAGAATGCAGCTGCAATGGAAAACTAAAGGTATATAGAGATTTTAAACGAAAGTTAAATCCAAGGAGGAAAAAACAGTAAGAAGCTCTCGTAAAACTACGTTGACTAAATACTTACAGGACACAAACGATCATTAGACTAATCCAGCCTTATCTTTAATTCGATCTGTGAGACCTGTACATATATAATGTAACTATCGGTATAATAAATAGATAAATATACCCGTGTGCTGCATAAGAATCAGGTAAGCAAGGTAATTTATATAAGAATTTGTATATAATTGTTTGTGATGTATAGATATAAAATTAATGTAATATTTTTATAGTGGAATATAGGGAGGTATAGTGAGAATGATGTATGATTATGCTGGTTGTAAAAACTATACAAGAGTAGAAGTAACACAATAATGTCTGCTGTCATGTTTGCTAGGAGCCAAGACACATAATACAATAGGATGGATTTAGCAGAGAGATAAGACGGGAACCGATTATGAATGTCACGTTTAACGTTTCGTTTACTTTACGCATCTTTGTATTCTTCGTGTCGTACGGCATAAAGTAAGTAGTTTTGGGCATGGCTTTTTGTGACACCTACTGTGGAGTGCAACTGCCATTTTATTGTACGATGATATTTAAGATAAGGTAAATAGCCGGGAAAGAATACGATACTGTTCAGCAGCAGGAGCAAAATGGATAAATGGATACAATCAATTGACATAAACTCTACAGTAAAGTTTACCCGTGGTAGTTCCAAAGGCTTGGCCCGTTTCTTCTTGTTATGTCTAATTCTTGGCTCTTGCTTATACAAACAACTATGAGAATTGGCTCGTGAATTTTCAAGAAACATGTGTTCACTCAATGCAAAACAAGAATTGAAAACTACCACAGGTACATACAGTGGAGTGTAGTAAAATAATAATGTTCATTCACTGTGACAAGTGCACAATTAATTCAGTACCTACTAGAGAGGTACATGAAGCCATGGAAGTGTACTATACAGAATATGCATTACTCTGTGATTTGATGATGAGAGTCTTGTTTGCTATACTTGACACTGACATTTTGTCTATGTAAATAGGTGGCTAATGTACATTTTAATGTGTCAAGTTGGTCAAGTTATAGAGTTGGTGAGTTTGTCCGGCAAAAAAGTCAAATGAACAAGAAAATCTACGAAGTCATGCTGGACTCTACAAAATACATCAACCACCACTATACCTGCATTTCTTTGAATTCAGTCTACAAGAATACAGTTTATTGAAATTCAAAGTATAGTTACATTACTTTTGCGTAGTCTATTTAGCAATAAGGAAAATCAAGCTTACGCCTATCTGCATGCACGGCTGTAGGTATATGTATAGTTTTGTAAAGATACGTTTAAGATTTGTACACGTTTAATATCTTGAGTAGTATCTGCACAGGGAACAGTTTACTATAAGGAAATGTTCGTGCATAATATAAGTAAGTTAAAGGTATATTTATCCAAACTTAACATATAAAGGGTAAAAGATCAGAGTGAAGATATAAAAGCACAAGACTGCCTCACTCATTTTCACTAAATAAGAGAGAAAGAGATTTAACGCCATTTTCTGTCAGTTTTCTCACCTGAAAATTATGTATACTTCTTTTCTTTTGTGTGCAGTGAGTATTTCTCTGTATGCACTACGCTATTTCCTAGATGCAACGTTATGTAGTAATGTTTTTTGTCAAGTTGCGTTATGATGTAATACTATACAGCTTAAGTTTGGATATTATGAGTGAGCCATACACCTACCTTGTATCAACTCACAAATATTGTTTGGAAATACTTTGCTGTAGTTTTTACTATAAGAACTTGAGTTAGTTGAGTTTAACTCATATAACTTTCAACCTACAGGGTAATAATATTATTACGTCTATGCAGTGATGCCCTCGGATGAATCGTAGTTCATAATAATCATAAGATACCTGTGAAGGTGCTTCAAGTGGGCAATAATGCAATGCTAACATAGTTAACATGAAGCCAGAATACTTACAATGCAAGTCGTAAAGAAGTCATGTATTATTACCGTGATTATTATTACACTTAGTGTCATTGTTAACTGCAGGCCGAACGCACTACATGCAATCCCATGTAAAATGTGGACTAATATACTATTGAAGAGTAACTTATCACTACCACACGGGGAAGAGTTTTTCCAGCACCTGCATTCTATGCAACAGACACAACAGCTCCACTATTTCTAAATCAAATCCAGGAAAAGCAGTTAAATTCATGAGCAATGCATAGTAGCATAAGAGATACAGAATAGTTTCAAGATGGTGTAAGTGAGAGAAGGTTAGAGATTTTATGACTTTTCTTAATTCACAGTTGTTGACGACCACTCAAAGAAACGAATATATGGAAAAGCAAGTGATTCTGTGAGTAAGCAATCTCTTACATAACAAACAATGCTTTATATCTGTATGTGCAACATATTACTTGCTGCTGTTGCTTTTATCGACTTACTTGTTATTATAATGTGATTTTGACTAGACTAGAATATAAATTGAATCTCTAAATTCAGGTATGTTAAGCACATTCCTGCATGTAGCAAGAAAAGCGTAAAATTTACATGAAACGAAAACGATAGTTATATTAAAGTCACATATTTTCTGATGTTTTCGTTGCTCGATTTGTTTGAAATTTAATATTTTTGGCACTGACATTAATTTTAATATATTTATAAACAATCAGATTAATCTCGCGAAAGTCTATTCAGGAAATTATACAATAGAAATTTTACATAAAATATTATCAACATTGTTGCTGGTATTACAAAAGAAAGCGAAAATTATTTCGATTAGTAATTATCGTTATTACCTAGTATGAGGCACATGACACGAAATGTCTATTGTGTTCACTAGTAAGATTACTATTAACTACTCGTATATACCTAACTAAAATTTGTTTGTATAAATAAAATATTATTAGATTTAGTTTGGTGCACATTTTACACCTGTACCATTTACTTGTCTTAAATTATTTACAAAGTCAGATAAAGCAGCTCAATAATGTATTCAAGTTGTTCCTAGGCGAGACTGTTTTGTTTGATAAATATTGTAAGTGTTTGTGTGGTATGAAGTATTATGAACGAAGACTGACAATTTAAGTTGAGTAGATGTGTATCTTCCCCAGAACCTACAACAAGTTGCAACTACTGTTCCGTTCCCTGTTTACTGATGTGATAATTATTGAAACGGAACTGTGTCTACTGTCTAGTAGTTACATGTTGTGGATGCATGTTACGACACAATACAATCATACTTGGTTTCAGAAAACTTTACTACAGACTGAACACGCAATGACATACGCATAACGATGAGACGGTACAAATAGAGTTAATAAAACTAGCACTACTAGCACCAGACGAGTGTGTGTAAGTAGTGCAGGCCGGAAAAGTTATCCGTGTTTGCTTTGCCATAATAATATAATTTCTATGTAGAGTTTTATGTTTGGTCTTGGAAAGGGTTCTCTTCCCTTCGTTTTCTTACGTAAACGGTGGTGGTGCAGACCTTCCTAACATTTCTGGTTGAGCTATTGTTATAATTATACAGAGTTTTTTTTATATAAATAACATACTTTAAGATTTCTCATGTGTTCCCCAACCGAATAATGTTCAACAATAGGATGAACAATGTGCACATGTATACAGATATGAGAATTATACACAACAAGATACATTATTTTACAGCGTTGGTCTCCAGTCATTCAATGACGGAAACTGAAGAAACTTGTGAAAAATTCTCAATTGTGCATTTTGACTTTCTTGATGCCGACATGCAAGGGCTTGTTAGCTCTCACTGCTCAATACTTGGTATCATGGCAAAGTTGTCCATTACATACATTTGCGCGTTAAAATAATTACCTATATAAATGTATCATGCCATTGTGTTTTCAGAATTTTGGAAACTTATGAGAAAGAAGAGTTGAAACAACAATTAAATATAAATTTTATATAATAATAAGTTTTTGCTAAATTGTTTCACGGGAAGTTAATAATTGAAAACTTGACTAGGCCATGCAAAGCATGGCTTCATCGTGTGTACACTTTTGATACGAAGAAAAAGTGGTGGCGGCGGCACTAAAGCAGAACTTTTCTTTTCATAAGAAATCTTTTATTGCAGGTGTAACCAAAGTGATGTGTACTCACAATAAAGGACGCGTAGAGACAGAAAGAGAAGGTTGTATCAGAAAAAATGTCGGTAAACACAGAATATCACAAGCTCAGCAGCAAACGAACTCGTATACGTTACAAGATATCAACATCATATGGAAAGTCATTTTGTATAATATTCATCTTTGTGTGTGTATGTACTAAACAGCCGCCGTAGTTGAAAACGCGCATTTGAAAAATCTCAACTCTAATATGATTAGCATTGCACTGTGCCGTCCAGTGCCAACCTCCCCATACAACTCTCCATGTTTCTCGGAGAGAATACGAAAAAGGTGGATAAAATGTGTGCATAAATAATCCTAATGGAGAGTTGTCATTGAATATGGTGGAAAAACCGGGAGGAATCCATATCCCATGTTCTTTTCACAGTTTTCATAACATTTTGTAATACATTGAGTTCAAGCATGACTTTTTATTGCTTTTACGTCCATGCCCATCTACCTTGTTACGTAGTAGATACTCTACATACAAATGCTTTAAGCATACAAGACACAACCTAACTCGTCCACCAAAAATTTATACACATTTTACCTAAACTTTCAATCTTAAGAAAACGTTACACATGTACGTAGGTATGTATTATGTATATAAGATATGAACATAATATTTATATACATTATATATTATATAATAAGTAAAACCAAGCAGTCTAGTTCGACATTTCCCATCTGGTTGTAGTTGTACTCTTGTACTACCAGCAACGATAAGAAGATTCAAATTCAAATCTTCATTGGATCTCAGTAGGTGAAGATTCTCAGCTGAGGAACATACACGTATCTCTATGGAAAATACAAAGCTAACATAAGAAGGGCGAACGAAGTGCAATAATGGAATGAAAGTCCCCTGCATAGGTAGAAACGGTTACACCATCACATGTTTCATAAGACCCTTTTCTGATACCCTGTAGAGCTCACTAATTTTCCGTCTTTTTGCCATAAATTCATGAAAAGGCTACATACGAAGGGACTGCCTTTGGAGAATCCTTCGCAGCGTGTGCCTGACACCATTTGAAGAGAAATAAAATTAAATGAAGCGGACTAAACCAATCCAAGGCACACAAGGAAGACTCAGTCACGTAACGTTACGTCATGTTCCATTATACATTAACTTTAATGTACATTACATGTTCTGTACTATTCATAACTCGGAGTAACTCATTTCTATTGCAGATGAGACCCGCTCTCGCTCAATACAGGTAACAAGTGGAGTGTATACGCCATTTTCTAAACACATACATTACAAACTACACACAGATACATACTACTTAACTTTTAAGCACACTGACTGTGTGTAAAGTACTGTACATCCTTTATATAGAAAATAATACAATAATATATTTTGCTTTTTCCCATTCCCACTGACACGACATGAGGAAACTGTACTGAAACTACTAAAGCTAAATAAAACTAGACTATTGTATTATTAGACTGTTCTTCTGTCTGTGCTAGTATTTACTATTTGTACAAAGACACAGAAACAGAACTTGGCTTGAGGTCTCCTTTTTGAAGCATTTCATGTTGGAACATTCGTGTCCCATTTACAGATATAAGATTTGACTTGTAGCAAAGTACAAGCTAAGAGGTCACTCTGAGAAACTTTCCATATTATCGTGTTTCTACTGTTTCTTTCCCAAAAATCGGCGTGAAACAAGCTGTGCTCCGCTTGTCTCTTCTCTTTAAATATAAAAGGATCATGACATAATGTACAAAGAGTCGACTTGTACTGTGGTAGTAAGTTACAACATAAAGCACGAAAAGTAACTAACTCCCCTGTAATAATAACAACAGACCTGCCCAGCAGGTCAATACTATTGAGCCTTTTGTCATTTGTGGAAAGTTAATAGACTCTGCTCAGTTTGCTCGTTACCTCATCGAGCAAAGTAACCATAAGGGCAATTCAAACCTTATAATAATATACCTACACGAAAAGGTCCTCTCACTTCACTCTCTTTACAAAAATTCTAGTAAATTCTTAGTGAATTATATTATTACTATTTTCCATTTACTACTACCTTCTCTCTTCGTTTCTATAATAATAATGATAATAATGCAATACAAATGATCGTAGAAACGTAACGTAGCGTACATCACGTAATGTAATGTTCCTCAGACATGCAGAGCAAGTCTTTCCTAAAAGAACATGCAATAAGTTAGTCATTGTCGAAAATTTGTAGACACTATGTCTTGCCTCGCCTTGAAAGTTCTTTTTGATTCTTTTGGTGTATGAAAGTGAATAATAGAAGTAGCAGAGTGCGTAGTAAGAGTAAATAATGGTCTACTGCTAATTGCAATGGACGATTGACGACGAGTGAAGTGGAGGAGGCAGATGCTTGATACGCGGGTCTAAATGTCACTTCACTTGCAGAGCAGTCTCTTGTTATAATAAAACTTTGGTTTGGTGAATTGTAAAGAGGCAGCAGGTCAGAAGAGAAAAAGAAATAATAGGAGCAGAGTAATCGTCAAGGCAAGCAGTTGATACACTTCAGCCCTCAGTTCATTATTCATTATTTTCTATCTCGATTGTTGTCTTATTCACAAGTCAAAATGTCAAGTGGGCAGGTAGACGAAATGCTTTTTCATGATGTGAGGTAAGCAGAAGAGGCAGAAGCATTGCAACCAAAAACCAACCTGAATTGATTGTTTGAACTTAAAAAGAGAAAGAAAAAGACGAGAATTGAGCCAAATAAGTAAATAAGAAGAGGCTCGTGTTATTTAGTTTTAGTCGAGAATCATTAGTCATTATACTTTGCAGCCGTCACACAATCTTTGCCTTACCTGGTAGGCTGATGGAAAATCTGTAGCAATATGTACAGCAGTCATTCATTATGCATCATCGCTCAACACTAGTTACCCATACCCATGTGCACTTATACATAGGTAGTGTTATTATAAATACATATACCTATATAGGTATATTATATTAGTATATAATGTAAGAAACTATAAGGGACAGCTCTGACATTTACTCAGGTAGCCTTATAATGTTTGTTTGTTTGAGGATTTTGTGTGCCTTGAGCAAATCTTGCTAACACGAAATTCTAAGTCTACTGTATAATGTGATTTTGCTTATTTAGAATGTTTGTTAGCTAAGCTTAATGGTTTCTTGCTTTAGAGTGTGTGTCTGTGTTGGCCGTGAAATATTTCAATGAAATATATTAGGGTGAAAAATTTGCAACTTTTCCTATTTTTCCAACTTGATTTTCGTTGAAAAATGAAAAATTTGAAAAATTGAAAAAAATTG
>JABASD010001236.1:0-44322 GCA_019776165.1 Pogonognathellus flavescens | reverse complement strand
GTATTAGCTTCTACATACATTCTACTTCTCATGTTTTGTTAAATTCATCCTCTTTTTTTGTCTGTGTTTTGACGATTCATCCATTTGTTAATTCATCCATTTCTTTAGAAAAATTCATTTCTTTTTTAGAAATATTCATTTCTTTTTTTGTTGGATTAATATTAAGTCTTTAAAAATTGAAATTGTTACACGAATTTTAAATTGGTTCTTGTGCACTAACTAGTAACTATTAAGTAGATATACATAACTACGTACATTTGCAGTTCCTTCTTTATTAGTAACATTGTTCTATTGTCTATAGAAAAATTAACAATTCTTACCAACATAGTTTGACCAGAAAACTGATTTCTCAATTTGTGCGTCGAAAGAAATATTTTCGGCTTTATTTTTACTGAAAAAGTTGATTAAAGAAAGTTAGTGAAAGTGAATTGATTTTGAGAGACCCTGTATAGCCACTTTTAGTAAACTAGCAAAGTTCCTTCTCACATGCCAAGGCAATGATGTCGAGAATGTGTATGGGCATGTCGTGCTACTTAAAATGTGCACATTAAACTACATGAGACTGTTGAACCAATTTTTGCTTTCCCTTTTCTTATCGTTCGAATAAGTACACATGTGAAAACTGCGTTGATGGAACTAGTTGCAACGCAGATATTCCTGTTAAGGTATACCTATTACGACTATTACCTACCTATCTTTGTAGTCACATATCGACGTGCACACACATAAAATAATGTAATCACAAAAGCAAACATTTTATGTAACTCGTTATAGCTATAACTCCTACACATGAAATAATTCAGAAAATGTTTTCTACACACGACCTACGAACAAAAGAAACAAAAAGGAGAGCACATCCAATTGTTTTGTCAATGTTATTATTAAGTAACACAATTACGAAAGATTTATAAAGCGGGGCTTCATTGTTGACATCAATAAATAGATGCCAAAATTTATACAATACTTTATACAGATATTCTGCCTTTTATGTACACAATCTATCTCTCAGAAAAATAATATATTTCTACACAAGAAAAGTATTGATCATTGGAGTACTCATATTATTACACCACTAATTATTGTCGAAATTCATTTATAATGATTACTTTTTGGGATTTTATGTGTGGATTATCCTTCAGTTTTGTTTACAAAGGCATTTAATTTAAAACTGTATTTTTAGGTTAGGTAGCTTATGCTTTCTCTTAATACACTTTGTGGTTGATGATAATTTAATTTCACCAGGTACTTTCTTTTTTGGTAATATATGAGAAAATGGTTGAAACGAAAATTCCCTGGAAAAGTTGAATGAGATCGACGTAAGTTTTGTAAAGCCCACTGAGTACAAAGCCGCGGATATTTCCCCGCAGCAGCATTTTAGGAACCTACCAGTAATACACCTGAAAACCGAGGAGATGAATAGAGGATACAATCATTGACGAAAATAAAAGCAGATGTTACATACTCCACGCTTGGCGAACATTAGAGATGAATAATTAATCATTTAGAGATATTCTTACATGTACCATGCCGGTCCTGCCGGTGCGGGCTAATAATATTCCCTTACAGTTTCCACTTATATATAAGTTAAATTAGTCTGGTAAAACTATACTAGAGAAATGGTAAGTAAAAGAGTACTAAAAGGAAAACAAAGTAAACAGTCAAACCTCTGAGCTTGAAATTCTCCACAGTGTCCAAAATGACAGTGCCTGTGAGAGCCTCTCCAGCATAAAACATTTCCTTCTCCAACTTTATATCGAATTCTCGAATGTAATCCATTCTTGTTCGTGTGTCTTTTGCTCGTCTATGTGCAAATGATGGATTTTCCCCACTCTTTTCGTTTTTCTAATACATGACAACTTTTTTAACGAAATATATGTCACGAGTATATACACAAACACAGAATTACATATACAATTCAATTCCAAAGAGAGGTTTGAAAAAAAGAGGCATTATAGCTGAAACTCTTCAAGACGGTCTCTGTGTCTTCTGCACTTGGGGATTTTAGTTTCGCAAATATACTCTGGTTACTGCTACTGCTTCTACTATTACTTTTATGTACATTCTATAAATCGAGATGCACATTTTATGTCAACTTTCTTCAAATATAATACTTTCTTTTTTTCACTCACTCAGTTACATCCGTCAAGAATTGAGTGTTGTACTAAGTCCATGTGAAAGAAACTGAATTTGAGTTCAAAGTTAAAGCAGCCAACATAAATATCAAACCAGAACAAGAAAATGAGTTAAGTTCACTGCTTTCACATATAGAAATGGTAAAAACTTGACAGTTCACTTTAACAAGACGTTCCTTGGAAACTCTGGCTCCGGCAAAAGTTTAACAGCCACGCCACCGGCGTTGGATATCTCTGCGCCAGCAAAAGTGCACGTATCTTTTGAGTTTTAGTCTTTCGGAGAGTTTTTTTAGTCTTTTCGTATCATACACTATTTGCTAAGGAGGAGACAAGACCAGAGACAATCCCGTTCCATCTAATCCAAACGACTCTGCACTTTACGTTTTTACTGCTAGGAACACTATGTAGAACAATACACTTAATCTGGGAGCAACGAGGAAAACGTGACAAGAAGTAAACTCTTTTTTCTCTTGGTCTTCACTTCACCGGGAAACTGACGGTGACATTTATCAATTTGGTTTTCTGCGTTTTACTTCGGGTCGTGTCGTCGCTCGATTCGTCGCTGAATTCAATACAGTTTATTCTCTTGGGGTTTTCGATTTGGTTTGAGTTGCTTGGTCTTCCGCGACACTCCTTTCACTCCATTATAAATAACACGGGTGAAACGTGTCCAGTATCACCACAGTCGTAAAAGAGCCTAGGTACAGCTTTTGTATTGTACATTCATTCAAACATAGATAGATACGTAACGTATATTTATTTTTCTGGATGTTCTCTTCAAAAAGTCTGCAATGACAATGGGGAACTTGATTATTTATATATATCAACACAAAAGACGAACATGAATTCCTGTCGAATGTTTTTTACCGTACACGCTGCTGAAGAACCTTAACTCTGGTTAACTTTCTTTCACTCTCACTTTACTTTCTTTTTATGGTTCAGTCCGCAATGCAACACACCCGGGATCCTTATGGCTTTTCAGTTTGATTTGCTGTTTTCCGTATGCTTCGTTGCTTCTTCGTGCTGAATCTTCTAAGACGAGTCCAACAAACCATTTTCATACACAATTCAAGTTCACTCACTCTTCTGTTGTGGATGTTCACTTGTACAGACAATGAACAAGAAGAAAAAAGTGAGAAAAAAGTCGAAGACACGAGATTCTTCTCTTTCTCCAGCAGTCAGCAGCCTTCTCACTCGATTTTTTGTCCTTTGATGCAGTTGGCGGTGAGGAAAACTAAACAAAAACACTTTACTATATTATCTCATACATACATATATTCTTTAAATATATAATAATATACCATACCATCTAGGCTAATGTCATTATACTATATCATCCCGGAAGAAAAACCTTTCAGAAAATCATAAAAGCCGTTTTTGAAATTGCAAGCTTAGCGTTTCAGCTGAAGGATTACACAGCTTCAGTCGTATGTATGGCAAGAAGACTGGTTATCCGGGAATGATGGGGAATACCTTCGTCACAATGCAATGGCGACGCGGTGGAATAAACTAGAAAATTTTATGGAAGCTATCACACCTCAGACACACCAGACCGAACGGATTCCTTTTGTACACCAACCGTATAACCAACAAACCAGCGAAAAGTAAAGAAAAAAAGCTCAAGAGCAAAAGGATGAAAGGCAACGAATGAAAAGCACAAGAAAATAATCCAGTTCTCTATAGAAATTCAATTGTTGTGTGTGTACTTGTGTGTGCATGTATGTGCTCTTAACAAAACCAAAGTAACTTGGTACTACCACCACATTACTCTACTGCCCAATATGTCAAACTTCAAGTACCTACTACTTACTCCTTGTGTGAGGAAAAGAAAACAAGTCAAACATCACCTTATTATTATTAGATTCTTCAACCATAACCAAGTAACATAAGGCCTATAGTCATCGTAAAACTAAAACTAACAGAAACGTTTCTAGATCAGATATGCTTAAAAGCTTCAATTTCACGAAGAAGAGAATTCGGTAACAGATTTTCGGTACGTAATGTAATTTTACACAAAATATTCCAAATATATATTTTCCGTCTTTCCAAAACTTACCGTTTCTTAATATATTCACAACCTGGGGAAAATACTCCTCTATTACAACAAATGACAGGTCTCTTGGCCTTTTTTTTCCTTTAAGTCGTGAATTAACTTTTAGATGTTGTAAAGAGTGTTAAATTTTTGTTTCATTTGCGTCTTTTCCTTGCTGGTATTATTGGTAGTGTTGTCTGCAGCAGACATTTTTTCGTCATCCAATTTCTAACGTATATAGTATACAGAAGTAGATTTAATAGTACTATAGATAGGTTATAATATGTACCTTACAAAATCCATAGAAATAATTTTTTGCGAAATGCATGTAATATTCGCAATTCCCTGTTGACACCAGCTCAGTTCGGATTTATGCACTATAACTTCATAATGATATTGCTATTACGAGTTACGACTGTTAGTATTACTACTGTAGAAAAGTAATGTTAGGCCATTACTGGAAATGTGTACTAATACATTCGAAAATGCAAATACAACTCTGGGATTACGTAGTAGGAATAGTTAATTGGATTTAGGTACAAGATAAAATTGTGTGGTAACAATTTAGAAGATGGCAAATGCACAACACAAAGGATTTAAAGTAGCCTTATGTATAATGCAAGTAATACCTTACTTTATATGACATGACATGACAAGACAGTTTAAAACGGGAAAGTTTTCTATCAAAGTACCAACATTTACATAATGCTTCCTTTTTCCACTTGACTAACTGCATTTCAAAGAGTAAAAGCCAAACAAAAGAAGCGTTTATTGCATTTCTTCCCTCACTTTCACATATCCACTGCATTATCGGAACATAACAACAGGGCAAAGTAAAAGAAAAAGCAACTCTAGTGTTGAAAAGAAAAGACAATAAAGGAAAAGTACTCCAGAGTAAAAAAACACGAATTTCTACTGAACTACTTCTGCACTGATACTAGGTATTTATTTTCTCTACGTCGTGAATTGTTCATGCTTCAAGGGAATTCGTGCATATTATAAGAGTACTACTATATTACCCGGTTTTCCCGAGCGCTAACACCAGTACAGCTCCCTTTGTAATAAAAAACGAATGAACGTAAGCATTTATTACTAGGAAATATCCGGGTATACATTTCCTCAGATTTTTTATTCCCTTTGACTAGTAACAAATAACATCCTTCATCTAGTCGTATATATATAGAGTACTACGAAACATCACAAGGAAATTTTCCTGGCATTAGCTGTGTGCCCTACTGTTGTGGAAATCACATGTGTATGTGTACATAATACACAAACCAGTGGGTTTTACTGCTTTGACAAACGGTGACCAAACCGAATCAGGCTAGTTAGCCTTCAAATTGTATTTTAAGTCCCACTGTTTTCCAATCCAGAGAATCCTACTGTTTTTCTGTATGCCCACCCGCATTTTTATGCATTATTATGCGCTTTGTTGAAATTGGACCCGCCTGCTGTAAAAAAGCGTAGGATTAAGAACATTTGTGATGTGTCATTCATAAGGACTGTACAATGTACAACGTTCCCCGTTGGGGAATGGTGATGTTGGGTAATGTAGCAAATGTAATGGAATAAAATGTTGATTTCCTCAACCAGGCAACTGGATAGCTTACTAAGTTGTTTGTGACAATGGTGCAGACTGACAAAATGATCTGGACTCTTCCTTCGCTTTATTTATTTCTTTATATCTTTTACAGTCATTGTGGTAGAACATTACAAAAAGAACATTAAGAAGTTCTATATAGGGTACACTCAAATGTACATGTTTTTATACTTGTTCACATACTCACTTCATGTACATTCAGGTTATATATACATTTTGTATGTTTACAAAACGGGAGAGAGAGGAGAAAGTGACAATTTGTATTGGAATAAGGACATTACACACAAGATCTTATAAATGTAGTCGGGTTATATACCGTAGGAGTATCATTTTATTTTATTCTATTACCGTCTTGTCTGTCGATGAAGCTTTGGAAGAAGTTTGAGTGCACACATTTTGAAAATGGCTACTCTAAAGCCTTATATACAGCACAGCTTTTTGCTTTCTCTGCATTTCTGTAGTTTGCGAATGTAAAGAAGGAACGTAGTTTTTATCTCATGTATATTTCATGAAGTAGTTATTATGCGGGAGAGTTCACGCCTTTTTTCGATACTTGCTCTTTGACTTGCAGCTGTAGTACAAATATAATAAGGTGTGTTTTTCTTACGGGGCTGCTGTTTATACAATTTTCTTCAGAGAACTGAAGTAATGTGATGTATTCTACAAATCCCTTTTAAGAAGAAATACCCTGCAGACTCTGTAATGAGCTGATTTGTAGATGACATATTTTTTCTTAGTAGATATTTTCTAATAGAAATGTAAAATTCTTTAGAAATATTTCTGATTACAACTTAAATAAGTTATACCTAGTATAGTACTAAGTATAACTGTTTTTCTTTGTGTAGTCAACTCGTTAGATTTTGTTAAATAGTAAATGAGCTAGCATGAAATCTATCCGTTTATCTCCTCACTCCTTTTAGATTTTTATCTTTACGCAATTTTTAAACACAATAACAACTAATATAGGTTCCAATACTGCAAAACTGACTTTCAATATGCAAAAACATTTTTAATTGTGACATAAAATGATTTAAGATATTTCATACTAATATATACTACCTATACTAGAAACTTGGGGAAACAATATTTATGTAGGAGTAATATTTGAGTTTCTATTTCTTTGAAATATATTGCTGAAACTAAGTCTGAATGAGAAATTAAGGAAGGACTTAAAGACAGATCGGAAGGAAGAGCACATCAAAGTAAAAGGTAACTTTGGGGTTGACATTCAACACCAAAAGATTATTGCGGTAATAATTTATTCTCTCTCTAAACTAAATTCACACTTTGAGATTTGTTCAACAAAATCACACAGTGTTTAAGCACGAACATTGTTGGTTTCCTTATGAAAGTTTAGGAAGTTTGTTGAAGATTGTAAATGTATTTCATTTCTGTATGTAAGAAGCTAGCAATAAGAAAGTGTTAACTTGTCCCCATTAATTTACGTCTGTTCATCTCATTATCACTTCCCACAAAGAAGAGACCGACCTAAAAAGTAAAGCTCACACAACGCAGAGTGATTGAGATTGAGCTTTATCTTTCATGTCTTATTCTATCCCTCGCTTTCATCTTTGTAAGGTAAACTATATTTTATAGTATGAATTTATGAACAATAAATATACGGACATTTACATTAGTATATAGCAATAATTCACAGATACAATCTAACTGCTATGTACAATTTGAAGAGGAAAATGGATGCAATTTATTTAGTAAGATGATGATGTTTGCAGTACTTCGATAAGTAAGAAATGCGTAACCACAATTACTTGTATATAGTTAAATGGATTATATTGGACGAAAATAAATACACTTAACAACTAAAAAGTAAATTAATACCTTACATTAAAAAAATTGGCTGACCGAAAATGATGCTAAAATAGAAAAGGTTATTATTCTATATGCTTATGTATATTCATGATGACTGTTATCGTACACTTAACGAGAATTTGTGTAACAGTTTTATACGGACCTATATAACTGTCTATCATGTGATAGTAAAAGATACTACTGCACATAACATTGTCCTGTAAATAGAGACAAAATACTTACATGGTGAAATGAAAATGGAGAAAACAAGGACTGTACACTAGTTGAATAATAATAGGTACTGTACTGTACTGTGTATGTGCTAAAGAGTTGCAAAGGAGCCAAGAAGATTTGCATACAGAGCAGACTGAGGAAGATATTTTAACGAATCAACTCAAGTCACCTCCTATAGCATTACACTTATATGGAAAATAAATTCGCTCTATGTAGCAAGTCTGGCTAAGCCAAGTGCATTTATTACTACATTGCATCTCATTAGCCCTGAAGACTTAAGAGATAACTGAGTAACACACTCTACAAGACCAGACAGAAAAAAATATTCCCCGCGCACAGCAGTTGCCTTCACTCTACACGACATCCCATGACAGTCCATTACTGTCCTTTAAACTCGCAGTTGTAACAGACGTATGTACAAACGAAAACTATTTCTTGAAACTTTCAGAGAAGGTTGTTGTACTTCTTTTCTATTTCTCCATACATCTATTCTATGATATATTCTGTAGTCCAAGTCTTATAAGAGGACAACACAGAATTTTGTGTTCTACACAGAATACTAATAATAACAAATACCTACACAAAAACTATATGGTATTCGCAAGTAAGACATAAAGTCTAACTCCTCCTCTCAAACGCTTTTTAATAAGAAATGACGGAAACATGATGGCTCAATGTCACATCTTATGTGAAGTCATTTTTAGAAAAATTGTTTCAACCAAAAATAGTACTAGCGCGACAAAAATTCGGCACTTTTCACATTTCAGTGGATACTGCAGAAATAATCTTAATGTGCTTCGAGGTTTCAACGCAAAAGTCAAGATTCAGCTTTATTAACGTTACAACACGGCTAATCCAATTGTATGTGTACAAATTAGAGTATTAATTATCCCTACGCTTTCCCAAATGATTCATACAATTTTTCTACACAATCTGACACATATTTACCTTAACCTATGTAAGTTGGTTAATACAATATATTTAATACCGCAATGTTTAGTGTGTAAAATTGTACATTGACAAAGCCAAAGGAATTAGAAATGACTTCGACAATTCATTTTAATTGAAAAATAAACTCAGATTCTCCAGATTCAAAATGTTGCACTTTATACATTTGTTTTATTTTTCGTCTGTTGAAGCGCATTCATTATCGTAGGCATGCATAACACAGGTATTATTAAATCCAGGAGAGAATTCTTAAGTTTAGGGGATTAAAAAACGATTATTAATTTAAAGAATGATTTGTAGCTGCTGAGGTAATAGACTGTAATTGTTTGTGTATGTAAATAACTATATAGATCCTCCTTGGTATTCAATTACCCAACTTTTGGAGTGGATACTTCTCATAGTCCTATAACACTCTTCTGGTATATACTTCTATTGATATTGCAAAAGACAAGCATGGATGAACATTTTCTGGCTAAAGTCAACCTTTTACTTAACTTATTAGAAGACACGACTATAGCACCACAGAACTACAGATCCGACTAGGAAGTAAAACTGGAGCAGACCACCCATTGCGCATTGAGCTGGAAGCTTGCTTTGCTTTATACAGAATTTCAGTCACTTACTACCCACAACGGACTCAACTCACTTTATTCGTCAGCACAATACAACACAAAGGGATAAAAAGATGCTTACTCCCAAATTTAATGGAACTGACGAAGAATTTAATTTACAAGAAGCTCTGACCTTTTTCACATTACCTTATTACTTTACTTCGGAGTACTACCCATCTCCATGTATGTAGTTTAGATTACAGTGTATGTAGTATGTACATATTTACTTGTATCTAGACTATATTATATGTGTTTGAGTGAATGCACGGGATTCTCATTTCATTTCCATTTTCTCTTTCACACTGTTCTCCTCACTTCTCTTTTCACTAAACCCATTTACAACACCAACTCTTTTAAAATGCTACTTGCTGTGCTGTGTGACTTGGTTTGGTTAGTTAAGTTAAGTCTGGTTGGTCTTATGCAGTTTCCAGATTGAACATTACACACAGCACTTCTTCTGTAGCTATACTATTGCACTAAACATTGTAAGATTGCTACAGCAATATCCCTGCATGTGCTGAAACACATTACAGCATCAGCACTTACAAAAGAACATACCTATAATACCTATATAGGACACAGCTGAGTGCACTGTATTTATTCTACAGTGTACTTTTCTCTTTTCAAGCAAAGCAAAAGCAGTGTGCCAACTGAAGCCTTTACTGTAGCATAATAATAAGACAAGCCTCAATGAACATTTTGATTTTCCACTTTGTTTCAGCATTACTGCGGCTAAAGTACTCTTAATCCCCCTGTATGCTGCTATACGTTACAAAGAATTGTACGAAACCATTTTCCTAATAAAAGTAAAAGTACATGCTCCACACACACTCTAGACACATAATAATAGATACAGCAGAAGTGGGCAATCAACATAGAAACAGAGAAAAGAGCTCAGGTTTTGTGTTTTGGTCCCTAACATTCGATTTAGTAACCTCAATATTTAATTTGCAACGTGCTAAGCGTCTCACACACACATCCATGTATAATTGAACCCGAAATTAAAAATTAACGTGTTTCTATTCCATGGAGATGACCACACAGAGATTGTCTTATGCAACACTCTCCAAAACTCGACCAGGCCGTTAATTATTTATGTGCCTACATGTGTGGATGAAAGAGCTTTTCTCTTTCTACACTGAATGAAATGGATATTCTTCACCTTTATCTGTTTTAGTCAAATCAGCAAGAGTTTTAGTTACTGTAAGTACTGTAAAATTAGAATGTTAGTAATTACTGCTAACAAATTCGGTAAATAGAACTCTATGTGTAGTATGGAAAATATTTTGAGTGCATTCACGTGCAGATACTTAATATAGACATAAAAGTAGCTTATAAAGAATATCCCTTTACTAGTGTGTTGTTGACGAAAAAAATACAGAAACTGAAGTAGTTGAGTGATCTTTGTCAAAGCAAGTAATCAAGTGTCTCACGGCTCTGGAGTATTAGTACACATGCTGTCACAGCATAATTTTACTGCGCCCGGGTTATGTGCTTAGTCAGATAATGGAAATTAAAGCGGAGCAAAAATGAACGAGCCTTCGCAACTTGAGTTGACAATGATGATTATGCTGATACGACTATTACATGCGCCACAGTAGTAAAACTTTGTTGATTACAAGATAAATCGTGAATAGACCATGTCGACAGACTTTATACCTAATAATAAGTTTATCATGCTTATGCAGTCTCTGAGAGAGAAGACTTTATATCAATTTACGTGACTTGCCTAATACACAGGTATTATCTGTAGGTATCATTTATGTGTAGGTAGTATATGATATGCTGTCTGGTTTTCGAGGAACAATCTTTTCTGTAATAATTACAATCGATTTTCGAAACTCCAAAGACAAAATGGAAGGAAGCTATCCGCTTTCAAATTTGCAAGACGCATATACTTACGTGACATTTCTTACAATGTAATTTTCTTGTATCATTATTTATCGCTAATGTATTCTTCGTGATACACAAGAGATAAATTAATATTGTGCAAATGGTTGCTTGTTTGTGTTTGTGACATTGCACAGAAATTCTTCTAGTCACATTCTAGTTGGAAGTGGTTATTAATGAATTACCTTGAATATAAAGGAAGACTGGCAATAATGGAGTAGAATGAAAATTGACTACGCATTGTCATGTTGTAGAAAATGAACACTGAGGTTTCACTCGACCCCACCATACTGGTAAAATAGAGAAGAAAAGCGGGCACCAAATTTACTCACAGTCAGTATTCCCAAGAATTCTAGAAATGCCATTATGCTGGAGAAAGTAAGGGAAATGAAGATAGACAGAAAACATCATAATATTTTATGTGTACTTTCACAAGGGCCGTCGTGGTGTATATGTATGTTAGACACTTGGAATCTCATCATTAGTAGTGTCTTTGGATGTTCGAGTGAGTCAAGTGAAGTACCTGCCCTCGTCAGCAAAAAACATTTCCGTTTCCTTATTATTTCTTGCTCTATTGCGTTCAAAAACAGGATTCCGTGATAACTTCGTTATAGGTACCTACTTACTATGTCAATAAAGCACTCACGAAATCTGTAGAAAGTTAAATGCTTCTACACACACACACAAGTGTATTCATCGTGAACAATCATTACTAACAACATTAACTTGATTATTGACAATTTCTTCATAAATGTAATAATTACAACCTACGACATAATTAAGACGAAAACTATTCTTACACTAGAGAATCCAAAAAGAAATACGCAATAAGAAAGTATAGAGCGATCATTCTGAATTTTCTGAATATATAGAAAGTAACATGAAATCATACTATTACACCTACACGTGAAGGGTAGACTGATCCAATTACTTATATTAGTATTAACAGAAATAAATAATGGCGAGAAAAACAAAATGTTTTCTTAAAGAAAACGCAAAAGTAGCTTATATTTCTTGTTAAGAAAGGCATAGAATTATTGAAGCTACCTTTATAAAATATTATTACTACAAACTTACAATGAGTATAGTAGAATGAATGAATAAAGTGGAGTGAATAATATAGTATCAGTTTCCCGTGTGAATTTTGTGACAAGGTAATTCCTGCCTCTCTCGTTCGTAAATATATGGACGAGATGATTGCGCAATTTGGCTTCACATTAGTAACACATAAAGACACAGAAACTTTCTCATTCGAAATTCAATAGTCAAACAAATTATATAGACAGAATAGTATAGTTCTTATACTACAACTACGTAGTAGAAGTATTTGTATTTGTATATGGTACCTATAGACACTTGACACTTAGTTGAAGCAAATTATTTCAAGTAGGTTCTCCTTATATACATAGAAGAACAGGCTTGATTCAGTCTTGTGCCTATGAAGAGAAGGAGAAAGCGAACAAAAACGAATTTCTACTTTGGAAGTTGTAACTGCGTAACCATCCAACTCTTAATAACTTTGGCAGATGTATTTAGTATTTCTTCTATAGAGTGCTCGATGTCCTATATACAATAACATGGTTAAACTTTCACTCGCAGTACACAGACAGGCCAGATAAATATATAGACAGGGAAAATGAGGGGGAAGTATGCACTCCGCTGCTAAAACAGCACATACACACAGAGAGAGAGAGAGAACGGGTGATTTCTAAATAGTATTCGAATCTGCTGGAGAATTTTCGTCTCTGTTTGAGTGAATGAAAGTGAAAGAAGGAAGGCCGCGGAAGCTTTTCCGTTGTACAAATTAGAACTGAAAAATAAAGTTTTATGAGGTGCCCCAAGCATTTTCACTCTACTTTCGAGTATTTATACACACTCTTCTTGTTAGCATTACTTCCCTTTTATACCCAGTACTGGCTGTTGTCTTTATTTTACTTTATATTAACGAAATTCTCCAAGCTTACCATTACCACTGTATTTTATTAATAGTGCTTAAAGGCACTACTATATAAGTTTCCTATGTGTTTCTTACAAACTTCTTTCAATCTTTTCTAATATTTGTTAGGCACAACTGGTAAATGAACATGTATTGAGTTTTATACTTGTAAGTGTAGGTGTATATACATTTTATATGGAGAAACAAGCTCAAGGAAAGAAAACTCAACTCCCCGAGTTGAATTCCAAAACGTGCATTTTAATATCTTTCCAAATTGGGCATCGTCTTTTCATCTGTTCGAGTCCTCAAGTAATTTCGCTCCGAAGTCTAGTTAGAGATTCAAACCAAGTGAAAACAAAAGTATTCAAAAGAGTTTTTGAAATGCATTTATTAACTTTAGTCCTCACTAACTAACAACTATTGATACTTGTGTAACTTTTGTGCATGTTACTTTATACAGAGAAATGAATTTTACATGAAACTTCTACAGATGCATGAAGTGAACACTGAAGAGGTTATTAATTTTCTAACAAATTTCTGTTTTGCATAAAAGCACACTTATTGCGAGTCTTTCTTTAATGACGATATCATTGTGTAGAAAAAGTAATAATGATATAGAATTCTGCAAAAATATGTGACAGCTGAAGCTACCTCTTTTAATTATTTTTCCAGAGTATGTCTGTGTGATATATTCCAGTTTATTATTCGAATATTAACAATGTAAATGAACTGAGTCGTGTGGAGTCACAAATTATATTGCATAATATTATAAATGCGAGGCTGGAGATAAATGATATGTGATAGTATGATTCATGATTATAATATATTCATGATTCAATTTTTATAGGTAAGTATTATATATAGGTACTATAATATTTTATAATGGTAATTTGAGCATGGTTGTATGAATATTACCTATTACATATTTTCAATAGAGGTACATAAGATGTCCATGTTGGTGTGCACGCAAATTCCCCTTGAACTTTGACATTTCTTTGACAGTTACATATTATTTTTATCACGGATCCTTCAAAGAACCCAGTAGTAAAAGTCAAAAGTTCAACTCAAAGGAAAAAGTGTATATGTATATTACCTATGTCACTGTATATAATACACTGTTGCATATAAAACATTTCCGCCTTGAATGAATAAAAGCGACTAATAATATCTAATGAATATAACAAAACCTAAGACAAACTTCACAGGCAAGTTGTAGATACTCTGACGCAAATTCTCTTTTGAAACTACATTTTTGTTGGGTAATAAATATATGTATAGGTGTTAGGAACGGTATACTTTTTTTTTATACTTTCTCACAATTTTTCAAACTACCTAAATAGAGTTAATTAAATCTGGGAGAAAGGTAAGTAATAATTAGATTATGACAAGATAGTTTTTTGTTTGATATTTGACTACCATCAAAATTGGTACAGAATTAAATATACATTTTTGGATAATTTACACAAAATAAATCGGCATAGATTATGAACGCGATTTATATATAAGGTATAATGCAGGATGGTAGAATTACTGTACCTCTGTACCTTATTGCTTATGTGTATTTGTGGGATGACAATACAATGAGCAATTGAAGTAAGCAAAAGCTGATATTGTGTAAAAAATATACTTTTGCACAATATGTTTACTGGATGACAGATGTGTTCGAGAGACTACAAAAGCCAATGTACATCCTTCACGGAGAGAAAAAGCGAGGTCTGTATAATATGAGATGTGTTTGTAGAAAGCAACGAATGAGACTTGAAATACTACAAGTCATGAAAGTGGAATTTGAGAGTTTAGGTAAACTTTGAACCTTCCCAATCCACATTCTCTTATTCTCATTTCAGTTCTCAGATCGAGTTTTTGCCTACTCTTTTAAAACTACTACAAATAGTAGGTATATATTCCTTAAGCAATATAATCTTCAGATCTGTTTTTCTGTTCCTTTTTCATCTCTTGTGTTTGTGTGTCTATGCATCGTATTCTTTCAACTGCTAAACTAAACTCCATGATTCTGTGTACACATTCCCTTTTATTTACCTCAAAGGGTCCAAAAGTCTACTACTATCTACTTTTACAAATAAATTTACTACATAATATGATATACCTATTACTATCTGTACTATTGCTTATATTACTAACTTATATATGAACTCTCCACAACACAAATACTATAACAGTCCACTGTTAGTCAAGACAAATATATGAGAGAACAAACCAAACCAGACAAATCACAAGGCAGAAGGCACACATTTCTTCCCTTGACAGTCTCGAAGCTCGTTAGCTCCTTTTCACAACTTTTGTACATTGACAGTAGTGTAATACGTAGAAATATCCTGACAGGAATCCCTGTGCTGGATGTACATTATTTATATGTGCATAGAGACAACTACAGAGAGAATGCCATCATTTCTCTACGGTAAAGAAAGGAAGTGAGACTCTGCCGGTGTATTAAGGTTGAATGAAGGTGTACAAAGAACCCCGAATATTTCTATTCGGGTAGATACGTCAATGACGGAGAAAGCCATTATAGGAAAATCACACCATTGAAAAGAAACATATTAAGAGTTTCTGTCTCTGTGATGCAAAGGTAGCTAACATCTTTCATCTTTTTCCTGAATAAAAAGTCACTGATAGTTACTCCTACTCAAAAATAGTTGTGCTCTGAGTTGGCGAAAAGTATTTTCATATTTATTTTTAGCCTGGCCTAAACACACAAGGTATTTCTATAAGTAACCTTTATTAAGTATTCAATAAAGATAAAAAGTTTCATTTTCCAACTTGGGTTCGCTGTACAGCTTTGTTTTTCAGCGAATCTGGAATACAGTACTATGCTACGGAAGAATAGTAAAATGAATTCCGACGAGGATGGAAAAGAACTTGATTTTTACATTACATTATTATTCGACGTGGGTTCAACTATAGTTTTCAAACTTTTCGTTACAATGACTGCCTTTATGAGTTTTCTAAGATTTCTAGCCTTTGCCCCAAGAGATAACTATGTAAGACACACAGACACACACAGTCTAAATTTCTTTACCTTGCCTTGTACTTCCCTAAGTTAGTGTTATTACCAAGATCACAAGATTGAACTGGGCGAGACCTATTCTGACTGCGTATATTTGTATGGCCTCAAGTCTTTGAGATTCTTTGAATTCTTTAGATGAACGGAATAAGGATTTCATTTACCCACTCCTTTTCATTATTGTGTATCATTATTATTTGCATAGAAAGTAGAAGATTCCACTCTCGTGAATAGCTAAAATGTATTCAATTCACTCTAATCGAAACAAGTGTGCATCTTACCTATAATAACGCACTATTATACTTATTTCAGCCAGGAAACGATGTATAACGAAAAGGAAATACACAGAGATCTAAAAGCATAAGAAATAACTACTTTTTAATTTCAGCATTATATGCAATACCATTATACTCCACAACTTTGCTATACTTCTTACACTACAACAACAATCTAAACATTCTGCGACCAAATTAGTCCAAAGATTTATTTTATAAATAATGTCCTTAGTAGACATAGCCAGCACACGTTTCATGCAGAGACCAACATTAACATGCAGTTTCTGGCAGGGATTTTCATATTAAAAGTAAAAATCATTGATCTAATTTTTAATTTACTTTTATGCAAACGCAAAAATAAGATTTACGAAGTATTAGCATTTATATGTACTCTATACACCTAATATAAAATTAGGTAATTGAATATTATTACTTTATATTGATAATGTATAGGTAATATGCTCAATATGAAATGCAACGTATAGAGTCAGATATAACGTGACCTAAACCAAAATACATAGACACAATATTATTATAGGTGTTCTATTTAGCTTGTATAGTAGGATCACATAAAAAATATTTTTACCACTGCATAATTCTGTGTACCCTTACTGGATTTCATAACATTAGAATGCAAACTTGGAAAAATGTGTGTGCAAAAAATAAATTAAGGTGTGCCATGTCCCAGACACTCTGAGTAGAAAAGCTGAGGATAGAATAATAATCTAAACGCTGTAAGTTTGAAATTCCAGAAAGCGAGATGGGATCACAGACGAATACACTACTACAATCTCACAGAGTCGATTCAAGTTGTTGCCAAGCCTAGGCAAAGCAAAGTAAGTAAAGTCTGTGTAAGTAGTTGGGCCATCACATGCATCTTTCTTCTTCTGCCTCCTTCTACCTCCTTACAAACTGTTTCACATGGTTTTACGCAACCACCATCTCATTACACCACAAGGAGCACCAGCAGCCGTCTGTACTCCGTATCTAATTTCCAAATCACAATCTTCCCTTGTCTTTTGACTGTTCACTTGACACAGGAAGGAAAACGGATGTGCTGTCCCAGCTCAGCCTTATAGAATCTTATCCACATCAACCGCCACACCAGTAACACACCCGACCACCATCCCATTTACACTTCCCAGCTAAAATTCATGTCTCTGGAAGAAATGCCACTTGAGTAGAACCTTCTGAGTGCCTATTGTAGAAAGAACCTCCACAAACACACCTTCATCTCTTTCTCCCTTTTCCATCCGATTTTTTTACTACTACTATTACTATTGAAACTAAAATCTCCCCTAAAATTCTATTTACTTTCACCATATACGGGTTATATAGAAGTATTTATTTAGTGAAGACCTATAGGGTTAGAGAAGACCTATATAGGTAACTTTACGTATAAAATGTAATACCTACGTAGGTTACACAGTTAAAAGGTAACCGTGTTACTCGTAGAGTAGAATAGAATGCAGTTACTCCTTAGTTGAAATCTAAATGGAAGGAAATTATGGACAAAGTCGTAGGGAAAGGATTTCTTTTGTAATATCAGTAGGAATAATGGCAATCGCATATTATCATTTCACCACACAACGAAACCAAGATGAACATTGTGCAGACTAGGTCTCTCTTTTCTCTATTGCAACTACTGCCACTTTAGTTAGGTAGGTGCACAGTTTATGGGTTGAAATGAGAACACAGTTGGAAGTTTCGGGAGCGGTGGAACTACCAATTCCACTACTGCGAGACATACACACACAAGACACAAAGGCGAGAGAGAGAGAGACTGAATCTTAAACCGAATGCGCAGTGAAGGTAATTGTAACAAGGTAACAAGTGTAGCAATAGCCGTAATAGTATCGATAATACTTACCATTACCCGCTGTAATAAAAAATTCTAAGAATGCTCTGAATTCGATCGGGAAGAGTGTGGCAAGCTAAGATGTGATTTGATATCAAATGAAATGACATTATACACTTTACGTGCATACTTTCTCAATATCCATCCTTTCACAAACGACGCATTACTACATTATTACATGGGACTGGAGACCATTCTTAAAATTTCTCGTCTCAAGTCTCAATGATGCAATGTATGTGCTATTTTTTAGCTTTTTACACTCAAGTACAAGCACATGGTGCTTTGAGATACCTAAATTGGAATGAAAATGCAACAAAAGAGCTTTAGTACTATATGTACCTAATGTGTACTACGAACCTACAATTGAAGAATATAAGTAGTACTAGTACTTTCGCGTAATAATATTAATAATATTGCCTGTATTAAGGTTCAGTATGATTGAAAACATTTCTTTATCGAAGAATTGCAAGATTCGTTAATGGTAAAACGAGAAAGAAGAAGCAGTAGTGGGTGTGTACTTGTGTAGTGCATAGTGTGGTACAGTATTACCAGAGTATAGAGAAAATTACGATTTTTATTGCTTGTTCGGATCGTAAGGTCAGAAATGTTGATAACATTGACTGAGTGTGGCATTTGATCACTTTTTCCATTACGAACATCATCTCTCATCTCATCGCTACGCAATGAGCGAAAATAACTGTTAAATCTGCCAGGAACATTAACTGTGCTACTTATTACGGCTACATTCGTATTTTATATATTTGTAGTAGGAAATATACACAGTAGAACCAAAATACTATCACATTAATGTTGCCACTTGATTTCTCTACATTCCAAATCCTGTTCAGTAACACTACACTGCAATTTACTACGTAGTATACCTACCTAAATAGGTAGTTATGTGTAATAATGTCCTCCAAGTCGCATTTCGGGTATACCGGGTACAGTGGTAGCAATAATATCCGTGCATTTGCTATAGGAGAGAAATATGAACAAGTCAGCATGTAGCAGAGCTAGTCAAGTCACACTTTTTGAAAACCAGATATGAAATGCTGTGCTGTGATCTGTTTTCCAGGAATTCTCTTCTTTCCTTCATGTACACCTATACCTATTTCATTTTGGAGGAAACGTGTAAAATATACGAAGCAGTTGCTTGTCTGCTAAAGATAAGTATTAGCAGCAGCGAGTGTATTACCAAGACTGCCTATTTATATTGCGTCTATGTGACTTGAAAAGGAATTCAATACAAGTAATGCCAGTTCGTTATACCTACAAATCTGTACACAGTAAATATTTTGTACATATAAGTAAGTGCACACCCAGAGTGATAATAATATACCTACAGATACTATAGTGGTAGCTGCTATAGAAATTTCCAGTGATGATATCGTTTCAGTTTCCGTAGTTTGTCTTGACATGAACTATATTTTATATTTTACTCCGGGAGATAGATATATCTGTGTAATATCACTACAATAAAGTATGACACATACACACACAGCTTTAATGGCCTTTTTGCTTCTTAATCACACTCAGAGCTTTTTGATATATGAGCCCATTACATACTCGTAATTTCAGTTATACTCTTACAGGATTTCTTCTTTACTTTACATTACACACAGACTGAGATTTCTCATTCCGTACATTTCATATCTAGGAAAACTGAGGGAAATCTTTCGGCTAGAGAGAGAGAGGCATATATATAGGTATTTAGCCTCCTTTGGTTATATAACTTCCTTCTTCCGCTGTTTGTATTTAGTAGGTACACAGAAAAGCAATAGACTCAGTCAGACTTTCTTTAGTGTACTCTGGCTTTTCAATACATAGTACTTTCTATTATTTTCTCTAGTTTTGTTTGTAAGAAGATTTGCTTTCAAAAATTCCTCTGGGGTATCATATATTATAACTAGATAATATACCTTTGTATATGTATTATGCTTGTTATTCTGTCCTCGCTCTAACTTTTCTTTGATAATAATATTTTAGCTCTTGTGTTTTCAACTTCTTTTGTTCAGATTTGAAATACCTAGTAGAGATATAAAGTATTATACTAATATACCGGTAATCTTTACGGATACCATACCGTTTGGACTAAAAGTTATGATGACTACTAGCTCTGGAGAAGTGGACAGACGAGAATTGTATGAAAGTACTTGATGCTGCATTTTCTATTGGAGTGTATGGCTCAAACTGCAGTTCCTATGTGCAAAATAGTTTATAGTACTTTTTACTACGTACTTACTGGAGTTTATAATGATTACATTTATAACACTGATAGCTACTTACTTTCTACATTTGACATTTCTCGCTTATTTAAGATAATCCTGTGCAAGGCAACTTTAAAGTTGAAAAAGATACAGTCTTTAGATGTCTACCATTTTTGGGCACTTGCCAGGTGTGAGGCAAAATCCTGTAAACAGTTATAAAACATTTATATTCCCTTTATAGAGATTTTAGCCTGGAAAAATTCTAACAATACACGTAAATAAAATACTAGAATTATATTGGGGACCCGGTATATATACAGTTTGTTTGTTGAATCACTTCAAATTAACGCTAAATTTTATTTAAGCCGGGTAGACCACTTTTGGCTGTAGGAAGTGACACTTTGTGTGAGCTTTTAAGTTTATCGTCGGAATTACTGCACAATTTTTCAACAGCAGGAAAAGGAAATGAAATTGAAAAGTTTTCAGTGTAGTTTGTAGTGTAGGTATTCGTAAAAAACGCTAAAGTGTATAAAACTAAAAGTTCAAGTAGACGAATCCTGTTTCTAATCCAGTCTGATGAATTTACTGTTTACAAGCTTAGTAGTATTTATATGAACTGTTAAGATTTACTTGCAATAAAACGGCTAAGTAAGTGTGGATGTGTGAATCGTAAATGCATTCCCCTCTAGTTGATTTAATTTCAAGGTTGCACACAAAGACTAAAACATAGTTATCGTTATATTATTACAGGCATGGCTGAGAGAGAGAGAGAACTCCGAGGAGGTATTTACAACTTGGCAGCGGAGAACTTAAGAAGTTAATTCGCTTAACTGATTATGATAAAGTAAAATGACTTTCCTTTAACGTCCACCATTTAATTAGACTGTAAATTAATTTCCTCCCATGTTCCGTTCCTCATAGTGCCATCCCGAAACATTCAACATTACCTACTCTCCCAACTACTCAACTCTTATAGTGAATAATGTGTTCATGGGATTGCCACACTCTGCAATGAAATGAAAGACTTTTACCAACTTTCCATTCGGGGACGAGAGACTCCCGAATTCTCGTCGACGACGAGCATTAGGCGGATTTTGTCTGGCAGACAACTATTATGTATTATTTATCTGCGAAAGTTTCCAAACATTCCATTTTGTCCGTGATGTGATTGCCGCAATAAAAGAAGGTAAAGATCAAACTTAAATAAAACCTCACCTTATAGGAAAATCAAACCACATTGTAAACCGATTTCTCTGAAGACGCAATTCAATTCAATTTCCTTGGATTAAACCGGCTTTCGGTTTTATTATTGTGTTTCTCACTGATGATAACCCAAATGTTATCTCCATAAAAAAAGTATTTTCTTTTCCATGAAAACCCCAAAGAACCCTTCGAGGTATATATTTTATACGTGGTATGTATTATTTAAGGTAAACCCCCGATTTTAAATTCTTTTGTTTTAAATCCTTCCACGGATATACCAATTCCTGATCAAAGTATCATTCTTCATTCGTGTATGTGTCTTATCAATCCCTTGGTGTTTCGTCTTCTTCAACAGATACAAACAACGTTTGATTGTCTTTCTTTTATCTTTTCAACTATAAAGCCAAAAAGAGAAACGTTTAGATCGGATCAGGGAATTATTCCTTTTGAGAAGATCTTTCTTGAGCAGACTCTTATGAATGAAGTTTTAGTATACACACGCAATATAAAATATTCTATTTCGTTTCTTTCATTCTTGCATTCAACATTATACTAGCAGTAAGCATTGTTTTTGTATTTTGGACTACATAGTAACTTGTATGCGTGAAAATCGATAGTCCCTCCTCGCCTAGCGTCAAAGAACTGCTCATAGATCCGTGAAAAAGGATTTGCTACACTAAATGCTCCTTTTATCTCTCACAAGCTGAGCTGTCCTTTTTATCCTGGCATGTCCTTTTACCAGAATTAGATAGGCGGGATCGTATTTTGGGCTATGTCACTTTTAGCTAGGTATATACTGTCACTCTCTGTGTATGTGTACACATTTTAAGAGCAAGCTGAATTACACTGCGTACTACACACGCTACAGTAAGTACTATCATATGTAGCAATTTTACTTTTACCGTTTTTCGGTGTCCTTATAGGTTCCGGGTGACTTGGGCATTTGCTTTCATTTCTACATGCACTGGAACATCACTTCAGAAAAAGAACAGGAATTCAAGTTGAACCAAGCCAAATCATGTCAAGTCACTCAAGCTACCACGCGACTCTCATCTGAAGTACTTTCTTTGAGGTGACAGGAATTTCGGATTGACTTGACTTGATCCAATAGACTTTTCTCGGTTAGCGTCAACTTGACTTTTCAGAGTGACTGTGTAGGGACTACCACCACCTCCAATAGGTATATACCATACAGTAGAAAATAATAATAAATGTATGTATTGAATGTTTGTGATGGCTTGTGTTATGTGTGTGATGAGGACGGGTTAATGGAAACACTGTCTCCACATGTCAATTCAAACAAGTCAACTCAAGACGTTGCGTTCCAAGTGTCAAATTATATTAAATTTTAAAACAAGAGTTTCCCAAAACTCAAATGTGCTTTCTCGGCTGCCAATATTATTAGATTCCCAACTTTCTCCACGACCTCATTCTGATCTACTTTCCCAGAGTAAAAACTTTGCTGTTGCTCGAATTACTTGATATTATTATGTTTACGTATACATACCTCGTTACCTCTATATAGTGATTTTGCATGCTTGTAAAATCATATTTAGGTACTACTATATGTATACCATGTCAACTTCAGACAGAGTGTCTGCAGAAATTTGTAGTTTTAATATCTTGCTTCAAAACTAAAACGGAACTAATGCAATCTACGTGTTCCTTATTACTACAGCTAAAAGCCAGTGTTCCTAGAATTTGCCACAGCAGAATGTTTGCAAATTGCCAATCAAAATCTCGACAGCGAATTAGTTTCTCCGTTAAGATTCAGACAGTGAGTAAACCTGTAATCGAATTCGCACTTTCCCATGCTTAAGGCATAATCCAAAGAGATACAGACAAGAAAATACCATAAAATATTTCAATAATGGTTTGGTGAGCAAAAAAGCCCCAGAATGTGAAGAACCTACTATAATAATTATGAAGAAAATAATATACGATCGTGTTATTTAAAGTTGACGCATTAGAAATCACGTTAAAAATAAAACTAACTATAAGAATGACTGAAGATTTATTTGGGTACTACCTGAACCTATACCTATACACAGACAGAAATAATTGTAATAGAATATCCAAAAACAAAAAATAAACGCGTGTGTGTAAAGTGTATTATATTATACTGTACATATATTGTATATAGTAGTTGCATTTTCGGTTACAACACAAACCACGTGGAGTGAAGTGGATTGACGTGACGCTTGTAATAACGCAATGAAAGTAAGTCACTCAGGCTTATGTCATTACTACACTAATGAAGAAAAGAGATTACTTATTTTTCATGATGTTTTCCACAGTGAGTGTAGTAAGATAGTGGAACGCACAAGTCCTGTGATATTAAAGTTTAGCAACCTTAGGGATTTCAACCATGCTACTCACTCTACTTAACTCTTGTCTTGTGACTTTAGTGAAACAGAATGCAACATCTTCCTTATAAAGTCTACCACGGAATATCCCGACGACCAAAATTCTTCTACCTTGTTCTTTTAGTACCAGTACCATCAGTACCTACCTCAGCTACCTATATACTACTGACAGATCATACCAGATGTAAAAGTACAGTATAATATTATTACTACTACTACTACGGAAAGTAATGTGAGTTTGCTTAGCACGGTTGGAAAAATAAGTTTATGACATTATATTGCGTTAAGTACAAACTACATGTTCCTGGAAGTATATACAGTCAATAATCGTCGAACAAAAGTTAAGTTGAGCGAAATGGAGTGGTCTATGCCGCCTACTTGCCTTGTCTGGAGTGTAGAAAGTCGAGGAGAGAGTGCAAGTTCTCGGGAAACTTTGTCATCATTGCATTACACTTCCTACTTACATGTTTACGAACATGCCATCATCACCATCATCATCACCGTTCACACCTCTATAGTAAAATCTACACTTACACAGACAATATGTACTAAGTAGTACAGTACTAAGTACATAGGAGAAGAACCACGGACAAGAGATGAGTTCCTGGTTCTACGTAGTTTACTAGTGCAACATTACTATTATTATATGTATGTAGGTACCTGAGGTTGTCTTCGTGAAACTACAAAAGTTGGATAAATACTCGTTCAACTATTTTATTTAATACTTTGTACACAGTGAAGTCTACATGATAAATAGTTACGAGGTTTACGTACGGAGAGAGAGAGAGAGACAGAAGAAAAGTACCTAGGCGGCGTACCGTGGTTGGAGAACACGGCAGGGAAGGGGAAGTGAGAAATTTTCCTAGAAATAAATAATAACAAGGAAATTGCATTAAATTAATAGTAACAGCGAATGAAATTATCCAGCTGTCATGTACCAGACTAGACAGTAATAGTAGTGTGCTTTTAATATATCGGTATATTATCACATAAGTATAAAGTACATACACTACTGTCTTATTTATATACAACAGTTTGCACAACAATACAACAAAAAATACTTGGCCTGGATTTCCTGGCGGGTACAAAGTACCAAATGTATGCCAGAAGTTCTGGGAAGCTTATGGATCTGTCTCAAAGCCTCGTAATGTGTTAACAACGTACATGTTTCAAAAAGGGACATGAGTGGAAATGTGAACATGATTTATTTTTGATTGTCAACACTTATATTATTTGTACCTTGTTCTTTTCTTCTACCATTCGGAAATGCAGAGAAATCTGCTTCGTTCGAATATAATATGTTCTTACGAATTGTACAGCATGAAGATGTTTCTACTATAAGTATGGCATGCTTACCCTTAATCCTCTTTTAGTTTCTAATTAACTATATCTGAAAATGTGTGTGTCTGTATGTGTGAGAAACCTGTTTATACAGTATGAGTATTAAATTTTTGCAACAAGAAAACAATTTTATGGCTTTTGCTTGAGGAATTGAATTATTTATCAATTTGTGGTTCATCCTCGTTTTTTGATTGCCAACACTTCTATTACTTATTTGTACCTTGTTCTTTTCTTCTGCCATTACAGATATGAAATACAGAGAAATCTGCTTTTTCGAATATTCTAACGAATTGTAAAGCATGAAGATGTTCCTACTGTAAGTATTTCATGCTTACCTTTTATACGATTCTCTTCTATTTAACTAAATTTGCCGACTTGTGTGTCAAGAATCTGATTGTGTATTGAAAGTGTTAAATTTTTATAACAAGAAAACAATTTTACGGCTTTTGCTTGAGGAATTGAATTATTTATCAACTAGTGGTTCATCCTCGTTATAAATACAATAGCAAAGTCGTTGGTTCGTGAGAAGTTCCAATTGCGGACGTTCTTGAGTTCAGCTGGATAAAATACAGTATTAAAGACTAAAAGCAAGTAGGTAGGTATAAGACATGTATTATGGTTCACTTCCAATAATTCCTTCGTGATAATGCAGCAATATTCTTAGGACTGCTATAGTGTAAATGAAATGGGCCACTTGTATTCACATAATAAAATTGAGCTTTCCACATCTCATTCAAAACCAATCGGATATTCTGGTATAGTAAAATTTTCCCTGCCATTTGTATATATTACTTTTACCACATACATTTTCATATAGGTAGGTATATAATCTATCCATGCACACATAATATTAAAGTAGTTTTATATTTGTATTCCTAAAGCGTAGCACATGAGTAATACTTGTACTATTTCTTTGGAGCTGTTTCAACTCACGTACGAATGCGTAGGATGAGATATGAATTGATATGATTTGATATCATATTGCAAAAGCTGAAAGGGTTTTCTACTTTGCGTGACTCTGTACAATTTGTCATTGCCTTAAATATTAAAAGTTTCTAGGTCGAGTTCATGTTCTATATATAATACTATTTTCTCATTGTGTGTATAGTATATAATTTATAATATAAGATCACATCAGTATAAAAGTAGCTCATGCAGTTGTAAAGTCCATTAAGATACATTACTTTAGTATATAACTACACAATTGATTATACCTATAGCCTGTAGCTACTTCTTAGCATAATATTTCTTTATTACGAGATAATGTTATGAAAAAGCATAAAATGCATAAGAAGACATTAAAATAGCTTGTAGCTTGAGTAAAGAACAGAGTCACACAAAAAATAGCTATGGCCATAGTTAAAGGAGTACTTTCACTGGTGGAAGTTGCGCAATATTTATTTATGATGGAAAAGATCATTTATTAAAATAGAGACACGTCATGTGAACTGAAATATCTTTGTGAAAGGAGTTGGCTCAGATTTGACAAGCTGTATACATGTACTGGAAGAGAAGCGTGATAGAATTTTTATGAACATGGCTGTGTGCACTTGAAAGAAAAACTTGACTACACGCAACGTCTCAATTGAGGTTTTTAGGTGAACGGGAGATTTCCTTTATTATTCACTGCGTGACATGCATTGTGTTTAGTGTTGCTCCCTAATAAAGATAACTAATGGACCCATCAAAAATTCAATGTCAATTTCCATGCTGCTGCTTTCTCCCAGCTTTTCTTTCGGGTGATAAAGAAACCAGAAAGAATAGCAGTAAAAACCACTAAAATAAATGTCCGCAGGATTACTTAAGTAAAAGATAGTAGAAGTTAAAGCTTAACTTTTCCACAAAACCAGACTGTCATTCTCCTGTAAAGCAATATTACTACTTACGTCGTTGCACATCTCAACTCTCTCTCTCTCCCAGTGCCATTTTCCGGATTGTACTACTCTTAATACTCTTTCTGTATATCTACAAGTACAAGTTCTGTCTCTCTCTCTGGTTTTACATGAGATACGAGAGCAAATGAGATTGTCATGTCAAGTAAGGCATAAAAAAGGAAATACCTTAGAAGCTTTAACGCAGAGTGGACGTGAGTGTAGTACATTGCTGATAACGAAATATTTACGGCTACTGCAACAGATTTTACCCGTAGCAATAAAACTGCTACAGCGTTGACACCACCATCCACCTTTCCTTCTACGCGGCACTACAAATTCATTGCCCGATGAATTCGGGTCAAATTAGTTACGAAAAGAGCAAACCGGCCTTCATCTAGTTTCAACATACCTGAACGGAAAGTCAATGTTATGTGTGCTATGTACTCATAGTGTATTACATTACAGTACTAGTCAAGCAAAATACAAAGGCTGTCTTTTACATGAAAGGAAATGATAGACAACTAGTACAGCAAGTGTTTACATTTTCAGTCCTTTACTACAGTTTTACATGAAATGTTATGACGTAATAGAATGTGTAGTACATAAATAGCTTTGATTACTTCATGTTTCATGTTGTACTTCCTTTATTGTATCTGATAAAGGAAATTTAACACAAAGGTAAATGTCAATGCAAAGGGTAAATTATTTAACTTCGCTTTGGAATTCCTGATTTCAATAAATTAGCACGATTGTTCTCTTCTGTTTTGTATGGCCTATGTGTAATTTAACAATTTTCATTGTATGTATAATTTTACAATAGAACTTTAATAGGTTCGTCTTTCAATGCTTCCGTTACTTTATTCAGAGTTTCAAATTCCAAAAATATTTTGCATAGGGCAAGATGGTTTAATTTGTTCAGTTAAATTTAATACTAACACGTAAGTAAGCTGTAAGTTTTTATTGGGATTGGCGACGTTTTTAATACTAATTTGTATACAGACTTGAAAAATATTACAGCAACGAGTGTAGGTCTTCACAGACTTTAAATTAAAGTCAAATTCAAAGGAAAGCTCTATTCGACCAATTCTTGCGAATGCTGTGTTTGTGCATGCATTAAACTTTTGTTACAACATATAACTTAAGTTGCAGTTTAATAAGCTGCTATTTACAAGGTAGCAAATATTATTGTCAACAACATAAAATGAATGGGATTTTTAAGCGCTTAAAGTTAACAATACGAAGAATTCACAAAGCAAAATCAGCTTGAAGATACAATCTTACATTAAAGAACAATGCAAAGGGAGATTACAAATAAAATGTAGACGCTGTGCCTATAATAGTTATCATTATTCTATTATAAATACAATAGAGCAACTAATGCATATAACCCACTCTCAATAGTCACTTATTTCCCTATACTCTGTTTCTATGTGCATACTTATCTGAAATCTCACCACCTACACAACAAAAATGTACCCAGCCCAGAAAAGTCAAAAGAAAGTCATACGAAGAAAGCTCAAAGCTCTAACATGGAATCCGCTATTGTAAGTGGAAAATAAATGCCCAGTATTCACATAGAACAAGACTTGTTATTTTTTCCATCTTTCTTATTTGAGATTGAGCCTTGTAGTAAGTATATAGTGGCCCTAGGTAAAAGATGATAGTAGCTGTGTTACAGATAAAAGCAATAGGTACTAACAACCTCCTACTTCTCCAAATCACAGCAACCATTCGCATCCACATCCATTCTCAATCTCACCACCAAAAAAAACATCTGTGCTGTGTGGCTGTAGCATTCATTGAACTGCAAACACGAGAAAAGTTACTGTATGTATTTTCCTACTTTTACTCACACAGAGATCCTTTTCCGATAATATTTTCTACACAGAACTACGACCATCTCCGGCAATATTATTCTCTTCTTCTATATATTTATAATTATTACCAGGAATATCTTCTGTATAGTAGTAGTAGTAGTGTGCCCATTAGTTTGGTTCCTTTTATCTGTTCCAGTCTGTTCTGTCAGTCTACTGCTTACTCTTGGGAAATGCAAAGAAAAATGTTATGCGAACTGAAGACAACTGTTTTCATGTGCGAGAGCATCTTGTTTGAACATAAAGCAAAGTACATAGGCATAATATGTGTAATAGAATTCCTAATGCATTACGTGCATAAGATAATATTATATTATACAATAAGGGACGGCTTTTGTAAAAAATATTTTTGTTCCCGAGTTCTTAATGCGGATAATGAAATCTGGTTCGGGTGTTTTGTTTCATATGTTTTGCAGAAGTATAACATCCTCCTGTCCTCCCCCTCCTCCTACACCATTACCACGAACAATAATATTTTTCTGCTTTTATTGTGATCTGCAATAATGATATCTAATAAAAATATAGCTTCAGTTCCTTGTATGCGGATATAACCAGAAGAAAGGAATATTGTGTTGTATGAATTAATGACCCGATGAGATTCACCAAACTATAATGAAAAGCCAACGAAGCGTTTTTGAAAGCAGAGGCTGCTACCGTCTAACTAAGTTCTATTTAAGTGCAGCAATCTGATATATTCTGTAATATAACAACACAATCTACCAGTATGAGGAGCAAAATCCTGAAGATGATACTTTTGACCTCTCCACTGCTTCTGTCTACTTGATTGTTTACTTAAACTTCAATCTTTTCGGCTGATCGATCCTTTTCCTGTTCAATCTCTTAGCAGATCACAGTAAAAAAATTAAAAAGCTTCAACAATATTTTATGTTAGAGTGCTACTGCTGCTATATGTACTACGTGCATTTCATCGATCTGTGTGGAGAAACACTCAAAGTTAGCTACCATATATGTCAGAATTGATCTATAGTATAATTTCCGCCGCAAAACATGTTTTCTTCTATAGCACCGCATACTGTTATTCCCATTAGTGTTTAGGCTAGCCCATTAAAGTCCTAATCCTAATGGTAATTCATATCAGACTCCTTCTCTCCTTCTCTCTGCTCACATCCTATAAAATCGTTACGGGAATACGTAAATAGGATTCTAAATACATTTTTCATTCGAACAGTTTAAATTCTTTAACGAGATATTTAATTTAACTAATGAAAATGCGTGAAAAACCTATGAATAATGAATATGTTCAATCTATTGACCATAATGTCATTACTGTTCTTAAGACTTTTGGCTTATATTTTCAGGGTGGAATTCTAATAATTTATGATTGGGTTGTTAAAAATGAAGGTTTAGGATATTACACAGGTATGGTGTGTATATATCAAAGAAGAATAATGCGCCATAAATTACAGTGCAGGAGTTTTTGCTATGTATATTTCTTATTGTGAAAACAAAAACAAAGGGAAATGAATAAATAAACAAGCCCACACACAGCTATTGTTTAGTTCCGGAAACATAAGAAAGGCGAGAAATGAAATGTCAAGAAAGCAAAATAGTAAAAACGAGAAAATCAATAGACTTCAATTCCCTCGCAGAGTTATGCTAATGTCCATTGATTTCCTCTGGAAACAGAAGAGAGTGCACTCACTCGACTCAACGTGACTACAAGAGGGACTCTCACACAACAGCAATACTAAATAGACACTCCAATTCTCAAAAGCATTCAATTGACACAAAACATCTTGCCAATTAATACAATATTAACCAACTCGCCGTAGAATACAAAAATAGTCCATTTTATTTTTGGTACAACGAAATATTTAACGTAGGTCTGAAATACTTTTAGTGCTGCTTCGTGGTATATACTGTAGAATTGAAAGTTTACCTAGTGATATTTATTTGGCAAGATTTACAGAAATAAAGATATTTTCATCATATTGTTAAAAATTTCAAATATAAAAGTATCTAGGGCATATAAATAGTTACATTTAATTCTCTTCGCAAAGCAATTAAGTTTTAATGATTCACCCGATCAGAAACTGAATGAATTTAATGAAACTGAAATTTGGAGAGAGCAAAGCAATAAGTTGGAATGAGCGTCATTAGCACATCAAATCCAACCACTGCCCGTAAATGAGCGAATGATAGCTAAACCTCAACTATCACAAACATAAGCTAAAAATAAGTAGTGTGGTTGTGTGACTTCAACTAGAATTTATTTTCCTCACACAAAGACTAATGACACACACACACTATATTTATGATATGCACATAATTAATACATATGAACAATACACACATACATATACCTAACATATATATATCCATAGAGAGATTAGATTGTTGGGTGCATTGTGTTTCATGTAATGTTCACTTTCATCTTTAGCTTAGGGCTAAAACTGATTCTTTGGTCTGTGCTACGACAATACTTTCTGTGTCTACTATACTTACAGTCGAATGGGAAGGGAGATTTGAACAAAACGCTCTCACATTCATTCTCACATGTATTTGTTCGTATTTTGGGTCTGAATGTACAAGGTTTAGTAGTTTGTTCGTATTTTGGTTTTAAATGTAAGGTTTAGTAGTTTGTTAACTGTTTTAATCCACGTGGATCCCTTTACCGTTGCGATTCTAAAGCTGTACTAGTTGCCCAAATCAGAGCGTAAACATCTATAGGTTATCTGAAGAGAACACGTTTGCAGATAATGACATGGAATATAAACTTCAATTGCTCTATTAGCGAGATACGCCATAAGTATTGGGTTAACGCCCGGTGACAAAAGACTCTTGACAATTTCCCTCTGCAGAGTGAAATGGAATGAGCCGCAAACAAGACCACACACTCACACAGTATTCAAAATTACACTATTTGACATGGCATGACTTTCACTTGAGTATCGGATTACATTCTCAATTCACTTTGGATATCCTGTGATGTAGTTGGGGTTTTGTGGTGGCAGCCGGCCCTTTTAAACGCTACTACAAAGTTTACCCTGTCTCTCGGAGGCGTTTTCGCTTTATGTGGTTAGCTTAACCTTTAGCCTCTGCCTTTCTCACCGTCATGATGGCTTACAGATACTACCATTTCCCTAAATCTGTTTTCAGAACAACTACTACCTATAATAATATTTTTTACTAGTAAATGTATTTTATATATAGTAAATCCTTTGAGAAGTAATGCCCAGTAATATTTTATTAAGTATAGCTTAGAAGCATATAGGTCAGTTAAACACTAGAAGTGTGTACAATACGTTTCGAATCATAGCATCTCTATAAATTGTAGGGCAAGTCAAGATAAGCCAGTAAAATAAAATGCAAGTGTCAGAAAGCATAGGTTTTATTTGTATGTGATACTCTACCCTGTAATCTATAACACTCTTTGTATTTATACAAGGAAAGACTGGCTGTTACCAGATTCGGGTGTTTATCTCTTTCAGTTTCTTCTAACTAGGTTCTTCTTTCAGTTTTATTAGCAAATCTGTTATGTTCACCTTAAATATAGATTTACGTTAGTTAAGCCAAGTTTATTCTTGCTGTGTAAGTTTTTCTCTGTGTGTTCTGCCATCGAACCAGTCATGGATGAATCCTTATTCCTTTTTCAACACTTATGACATTTTAGCTTTGCCATTCCCAGCCTGAATCTATGAAAGTTCAATAAAACGTAAGATACCACACTACTACAAGCAGAACCAGCATATTCGTCGTAATCTGTAATCAACCTACACAAAATACTTCTAGTACCGAACTACCAGTACAGTCTGCATAGAAGTACGTGTAGATCGTTAGGTTAAGCCTTACTTTAAGTAATAGTGTATTACAATTACAGCGAAATACAATTACTGTGTGTATAAGTGCGGAAGGTATATAAGTATAGAAACATATATGGCCTTATAGAGCCCTTATAGCCTTATAGAACCTTTATAGCCTTATAGAGCCCTTATAGCCTTATAGTACAGCCTTAACAAGTGTATTTCTCTTTCCTTTCCCTTTAGATGTGTATGTAAATGCATTTAGAATGTATTTACGACCAAAGAGTTCTGTAGTGACATGATACAGACGTGAGGTGTACCATATCAGTCAGAGTGACGGATAAATAGGGTAGAAGTGTGCAGACTTTATTAGCGGATCTTTCTCCATATACATATTCTCGTGTGCATTGACTGGCTTGTATTATTATTGGTAGTACTAGTGAACGAACAGCCCGCAGCATAAAACACTTGTATTGGCACATAACAAACTGAGAAAGAGCTACTAAATTATACATACTGACTTTTAGAGGGTACTACTACTGGTAGTACTAATATTACATTAGTTTTAGTGTCTTTACAAAGCTGGTAGAACATGCTGGCTTTCATTTCATGATTTTCATTTTCATGCATGTGCAATTTTGTGTTTTATGCAAGTGAGTGGCAGTATCTGAGCTTAAGTTGAGTATCCGCCAGTCTTTATGAGAATGAGAAGTACCATACCTACTTAGTGTGTTTGGCTATAGATAGTGAGATAGGCTATATTTGTAGATTGTACAGTTTTATGTAGGAAATAATGCAATTAGCATTAGTAAAAGATTGAATGTAGGTTGATTACAGTGTGAAAGAGATGGATCGAGAAATTATTCGTTGAGGTTAGAGATGGTGGTGGTGGTATACAATTTTATTGATGCTTACACACACACACACTCTGAGCTTTACTTTATCTCTCTATATGAATTATACGGGGATTAGTGAGAACACCACGACTGGCAATGACTGATTACAAATATTATTCTTGAGTTGAGCTACAGTTGCATCCTACCAAACGAAAACTGTCTACCCACCAGCACAAACGAGTCAAGTTTCACTTCAAACCATGTGTTATTGGTTTGACATTAACACGAGAGGAATAATTGATAATGTTCCGTCTCTGAATAATATAATGCAATCGTGTTACACCTGACACAGATGAGTAGCTTTACTAATCGTATATAAGCTCCTGCATTTTATACAAGCTGGATGAAAACTATCAAATAATTTTCCCTCTTTCGGGTTTGATTGAGTAAGGTGCGTTTCTTCAGCTAAAGGGAATCGACAGCTGAGAAAGACATTTCTGTAGAATTTAAATATAATTTTCGTTACTTAATCTTAACATGACTGCCTTTGATTGTACCAAGCCCTAACAAGTCTAACACTGTTTTATGCAGTCTTCGTATGTATAAGCAATGTGTAAGATATTTATAAGAGTATAGTCAAATCTGTCATCAGTGGGCCACTTAATTGGGAATTGAAAAGCTTAATTCAATTATGTGTAATTGGCAATTCCGGTGGAGTGGGTGGACGTTTATGACTCTTACTCGTTAACTGTGCATAAATTAATTGTTCTTTCTTGTGAAAGTCTGTATACGATTTTGAGTAAAACTTTTGAAATTATTTATGATGACGGTATTGATTAAAATCTGTATGCATATGATAAGACTATCTGTAATGCACTATTTATGTTTATCAGACTATCATTTATGCATTACATAGGATACATAACTACTAGAATAATGAGTTGCACATTTGCACTACGCAGATATATTAATAACTAAAATAAAATGACAAATTGTTTACTGTACTTTGAATGATTTTTGTGTGCATGATAAATATTAAAATTATTAAACTTAACAGATTTTAGAAACGCCCGATTTTAATTGTATGCCAATATAAATCTTTAATACTGAACTGTTAGGTCTTGGGGCGAAATTACAGGGATTTACCACTCAATTTTGCGTTCACAGTTCATATTCATGTTATTAATTGTGTGTATTCTATATAGTGCGTAATATTCAATCATTAAATAAATAAGTGTGTACGAACTAGAGCAATTAATTGCAGAAAAATTATTATTCTGCTTTGCAAAGCATAACTATTCAACATTGTATGTCTGATTATAATACGTCAGTCGTGTGTTATGAATAGCTAAAATAGAAAATGCAACTTATGCTGATCTAACATTACTTACAATTAGTAGGTACAAGTTCAAGTGACGTATGTGTCTAAGTATAGAGTATGAAAGGACAAAGTTATCTGTTAATGCCAAGTTCTACACAAACAGATAGGTACGAAAGTTCTAAGTACTACTATTCACCTAATCCTGTGAGGCAAACTTTAAGGTGATAATTAACTGAACTGAAGTGAGCGAAAATAAAGTTTAGTATGTTATGTACACATGGAGCTTATACACGCTAGTCGTTATTCAAGAGCTTAAAGATTTTAGTTTCTCTCTACTTTTCATCTTTTTGCAGGGAAATTGGAACGATGAGGACAACGGACTCATCATCCATGAATGTGACTCATCAAAACTTATGTTACGAGTATAAGCATGCTAAATGTGTTTGAATGTAGGTTATTCATAGGTTTGTTTTTGGAATGTGATGTACTAACTTGAGTTAAATGCAGAGCAAGAAGAGCCATGGATTCTTAATCCTATATATCGTATTCACGAATGTGTATCTGCAACAATGTGGCATGTATATGTGACACAGGGAGACTAAAACCCTTTTAAATGCATGAAAATTATGACAAGCTGAAAATTCATTCTCCCTTTGCTAAACTTGTTACAGTTTTTGCTCATTCTGTCTCCTTTTGCAGACATCATCTCTATATTTCTTCTTCTACTGCACCACGATTCAAAAAACTATTTTGCACCATAGGAAGTCGACAAATGTATCGTGAGAAAAACTCAACGCTCTCATGTACGTGTATTAAGTTTTATTGCTGTGTGTACGTTTTATCTTACACCAGTCTGCCTTTTGCTGACTCGTCATTTCATTCCTAACACTACAGAACTATAACTTAACACAGTAGTAATATAAAATTCCATTTTAATAACTTTTAGTACAAATACTACTACTTGAATTGTATTGTTATATTATATTCATGCATACAACTAAATAAATATACTTTGTGTTAAGATATATTCAAGAAATTTGCATTTTTGCAATATAGAATATCCTGTGGAAGTACACAATCAGAAATGTCAGGGAAAGGAGTAATGAATATGAAGAGACGGTTGAAACTTTGTGACTGTTTGAAATTACATTGAAATGAAAGTGATTTCCAGCTAATATTATTCGCTTATAAATTTATCTCGTCTATTTATTATTCCATTAATTCACACGAATCTGCTTTCTCCTGATAAGTAATGCAAAATCCCGCACTTATAATTCGCCATAAGATTTCATTGGTTTCCGTACTTAACATAGAGAGACAGGTTCTATCATCATGCGTTATTAAACTTGGTTAAGTCAGGTTAACTTTCGTGTATATCAAGAAAAGCCACTTGCATAAAATATGCATTCAGATTACACCATATCAGTACTCAGAGCTCCTGAATGCTCAAGCAGCAACTCTTCCAGAGTCTGTCTGTTGTAACATTTGGGTGAGATAAGCCAAAAGACCTTTAGCATGAATCGTGATATGTTCTCTCTCTCTCTCGTATAATATTAGGAGGAGATTCTAGATTCAAGCTAGTAGTCAGTCACTCACTCACTCAGATTTTATGTATATATTAATGAACAAAGTTAGCTAAATTATTCCAGACTCTATATCATTTGTGTTTCTCCTATACTTACTATACTATATACGTTTACATTCCTTATATTATATTCGCTTCAGTTGATAACTCATTACTCACCTACTCAACTCCAAGTCACAAAATTTTCCAAGCTTGTAAATAGCGGTGTGCTGTATACTTTATCCTTAACAAAATCAAATTCTTCATAGTAGAGAAAGCAATACGCACAAAATAGTACAATAGACAGAATGCAGTGAACTCTGCTGTTAATAAAAGACAAAGGATCATAACACAATTCTACCACAGTTAACTGTATCCAGTCAACCGTCGAGTGTTGCTATTGTAAAGTACCTATACAAGATACAAAGCAAAATATCAATTTTCAAGATCTGCAACTTTACTTAATAATATTCTATGCATTTAATAGTACTACTACCATCTAAAGCTACGAATGTAGCTCCAGTGTAGGATTTTCAAATCAATTCGATGTGAAATTATATTCCTGTCTTTAGTAAATCGCTTATTATTAGTGTAACATTTAGGCATCAATGTAATATCAACTTTTCCTTCTATTTCTTCTACTTAAGTACGTTCTACATGAATGACAAAGGTAAAGTAAATAGTAAATAGGTATATTATTTACTGTATGTTATGAATAATTGTACACTTATTTTTTATGTGTCAAGTGTCTATAGGCAGATGTCCTTATCATTTTATATACTATCATTAAACTTCTCTATAGGTATAAATTTATGCAGATACCTATATAAATACTTTAGTAATTGTAATTTGTTCTTAATTGTATATATCTTTGCATTTCTATAATATTGGACGCAGATGCGAATAGGCAGAAGTAAATAAATTGGAAAGACGACGCAAGTAAAACTTTGTGTAGGTGCTTTATAGGTACAATCAACCTCAGACTTCATTCATCTCAACCAGAAAATTTTGTCGGTAACATAAATCCAGTAGATATATAATAAGTAATATAAATGGGCTAATATTCTGTCTGTGGTATTTTCAAAGCAGAAACTGATTGTGACAAGTCTATCATTTACGTCTCATTGCATTAATACACCTAAAGCAAATACTATACTACATACCTTTTCCTTTTCCTATACATAAACATCATATTACAGTATTGCAGCTTATTAATACACTTGGAAATTAATCTACAGAACATAACTGTCATTACATGGAACTGCAGATACGTGTGTGTGACAATTTGACGGAAAGATAGCACAGAAAATCAATATTTCATACACTCAAGTATAAATACGTCATTAAAACATATCTATACATAATATTCTCGTATTGTCTATATAGATTCCTGTTTCCTAGAGCGTTTCTGCATTTGTATTTCTTTCTAAGTGTACATTTATCTCATATATATAGTTTTACCTCTGTTAATGTGTACTGTCAGTATATAAATAAGCACATTAGTGTATAATGCCTCTATAATGAATTCCGAGAGTGGAGCAAGCTTTTCTCTGTCTATATCATTTTATTTTCCTCGTTTGCCTTTCCTCTTACCAGTCCATAAATTATGCCCTTACACGGAATAATTATTGTGCTAAGAAACTTTTCTAATTTCTTTCTTCTTCTTCTCAAATAAGCATATCCGAGAGATGCTCGCCTAATTTACCTTTTACTACCTAATAAGTACATAGTATACCAGGCACTGTGTCAAGCATTGCATTTGCATTATACCAAAACTGGAGGAACAATGAAAAAGTTTTCCTACATCTAATGAACACGTCCCAAGATGGATACATGTGTTAAGGTACTACACAGACAAAAAGCTTCGCATAATAATAATATTACATATAGACCATATACTAGATATATGCCTTGAATGCATTTCCATGATAATGTGGATGTAGTCTTCAAGTTTGTTTGTCTAAGCCATGTGAGTTTTTTAAGTCTGGTATTTTCTTCTCATGAGAAAAAAGTGAGAAAATCTGCGAAATCCTAATTTAAGCATGGTGCAAGTGAAGTAAAGGAAACTTGAGAGTAAAAGGGAAGAGATGAATAAACAGCCAGAAGGTATACATTTTATCTACACATCTCATCTACGAGTGTTGTAAGTCGCAGTCCCTCAGCAGCCTGAGCCTGTCTTCCCTTCTCCTCGCAAATGTTAAACCAACATCTTTCTTCTTCGGAGAGCGTGTAGCCGTCATCTCTCAACAAACTTCATTCACAATGCCTTTCCTATACTTAGCTTAAATTTCACATCCTATGCACAGTACCTAAGTACCTTAGTGCAATTCGAATAATATTTACTTTCACATGCATGTGAGCTGTCTACTTACATTTAGTAACCCTTTGGGTGGTGTATTTGCTTCTTTTCTCTTTCCGTTGCGTTGTTCTAGTATTTTGTACGCAAATATAAAGTAAAACCTAACGATAATAATAGCATTACATTGATTTTCATTTCATCATGATTGTTTCCAGATAATGCGCTTATTTATTTGTTGTTTGTCCTGGTCTTACGATAAACTAACAAAAGCAGAGTGTGTTTTGTTTTACCATTTAGTCATTTGTAAGTCTGTATGTTCACATTATTTATGCAATTTTCTACTTTTTGTCGTGCATACTTTCAGTTTATTTCATGTTATATACATTGACTGATGTTTTATGTCCCTTTTCCCTATGCCACGCTGTTTTCAATCTTGATTCATTTAATTCACTTCTACTCACGTTTTTTCCACAGCAAATATTGACTTGAGTACTATATTCTCTATGATGGAAAAGTGCTAGTCTACGATTCCAGCAGCGGCGGAGCAAAAACATGTGTTGCTGTCATGTCCTTCTTTCCATAATTCGGTTTCTTTGAAGCGAACGTATTTGCAGGATAAGCAATAATACACGCACTTCAAACACTTGCTGTCAAAATTTTAGCATTGCAAAACATACCCAACCGAAAGCAAACATACATATAACATATTATTGATTTGACTCAAAAAATAACCTGTAGTAATGCAACCAAAAATATTTTAGTTTGGAAAACGAAACACAATAAATTCTCAAGAAATTCACTAATTCATTCTGATGTCTCATTTTGTACAGGCAAAAGACATAATACTACCAATAAGGTAAAGCATTTAATTATGATTACCAAAATCTAGATTTAATTACACTAACAATTTTACGAATTAAATTCCTTACCAGATTTTTAGGCAAATATTGTTTTTCTGTATTTCTAACAAACTGTACAGGTTGAAGAATTCGATCGTCAGAATGGAAACTTTAGTCAAAATTAGCAGTTATTTCTAGAACTAGTCAACAGGGAATTTATTGCTGTTGTTGCGACTTCTATGGTAATGTAGGACTTGTAGAACGCGGATCGATGTCTTTCTTCAATTCTGAGCTGCCTAATGTTGACAGTTATTCACCGACTCAACTTCCACATGCAGCATCAACAGCAGTCAATCAAGATTGTTCATATAGGTTGTAAACGTATCATTGTGAGTTATAAGGTTATGTCATAAAATGTGTTATCTGAATGAAACGACGGCCTTTTGTGCCCAAATCAAAGGGTGAGCGATTCACTTGAATAATATTATTATTATTATTGCGTTGTCCCACTTGTAACCGATTTTATCGGGCCTCGTCTATCAATTTTCTTTTCTGCTCATCATAATACACATTGTGTTATCAGTCTTGGTCTTTTTTCATTCGTGTGCACAAAGTTGAAGTAGGAGAAGCACCCGCGACACACGACCACGTATAATACTTAACTAAGACTATAAACACAAAATCAATTTTTTGCTATTGAATGATATCTCACATGCATGCAAACTTCCTGGTATGGTACTATACACTTTCGGTTCGACCAAAGCCCTCCTTACTTGCATGCAACAACAAAATGCTATCGTTGCTGCAGCGGAATATCTGTCTCTCTGTATGTGTAAACGAAGAAAGTGAACGTTTGTTTGTCCAAGTCGATGTGTCCCCAGACTACTGCCTTGCAGTCGATTACGTTCAATTAAGTACAATTTGGTGTCTTCAAGAAACTATACTTATTTTTCTTCCCGTACTTGCTAAAACGCTTGAAAACAAACAATTTGAATGTATTTACCGTACAGGTCTACAAGGAATTCCTGTGCAGTATGTGTAGTTAGTAGTACTTGACTTGTTAAAAATGTTTTGTTTACAAAATGACACAGCCAGGCACAAATTCTTCACTGTATACTGATTCAAGATAGTAGCTCACAATCAAACTTTCTATTTTTTCCAATATTTTAACTGCGTTAACAATTCAGACCGGTTCAACAAACTTTTTGAAGGCAGTCCTTCTGAATTGTAATGATTTTTTGAAAAATTAGCTTGTATGGAAAGTGAAATTCTAAAATGTTTATGAAATTTTGTGTGTTAAAATGTAAATGGTAGAGCAGAAAGGAAATTTTCTTTTTTGGGAAGAATTGCACCAAAGAACGTAGTATATTGTATTTATGTACCACTAGAGATACGGGTGGCGAATGCTGTGGAAATATTCGGGTATTACGTTTTGTATTATTATTGTACGTAGAAAGTGAAGAGACTGGCTGTAATGGCATGAAAGGCCAAGTTTCTCCGTCAAAACTCGGAATGGAACTAAACAGAAGAGAGAAAAGTGTCTTGTCTTGTTCAAGTTGGTTGGATGAAACGGAAGGTTTCACGACTTTTCTCCCCACGCTCGCTTTTCTGGCTTACCATTGCATTACCAGCAGTTACTACTATTACTATCCAGGAGAGAACCCGAAGTAAAAGACTTGGCCATGCCATGCACTAGTCACTCCTGTGTTCTACGTATAATATTATCAGAAAAACTGAGGAAGGCAAGTCAAATGGACAGAATGCTCAGCCAGCACACGCTGCCGCTGTTCTCCTTGTGTTTCTTCCAGTTAGCAGTTCCAGCACAGCCCTACATTCAATATTATAAGCTGAGAGAGTGTGTAGTGGCAATAGCAGTTCCATATTATTCTCTTGGCGATATTGTTGTAGGTAGTTTATAGTTAGTGTTCGTTTGGTTGGTATTGCTGAGGCTGGTGTTGTACTTGAGAAGAGTGGCTGGAGACGACTAGGACACGACGACGACTACTACACGGGAAGCAACTGATGTTGTACGCAGGAACAAATCTCTATCTCACTCTTCCCTGGCTTGGTTGCTAAAATTTCTCTCTCTCTCTTTCGCTAACACCACCACCACCACCACCAACACTGAAGATATGAACTTTAAAACGAAACACAAGAAAACCTCATGCCTTGCTCCAGTGTGCAGTGGTTACTGCCTTGATTGTCCCATGGTTAATGTGACAGTGTCAACGACAATTTACTTATAGCACATAACTAATACACGTTTGTATATCAGAAGAGGGAAAGGGCACAGTAAAGAAATTCGGAAAAGGGAAAGGGCACAGCAAAGAAATTTAGAAGAGGGAAAGGGCACAGCAAAGAAATTATATGGAGATCTTACTTAAATTTTTACATGCAATTGGAAAAGGCATAAGGTTTTACTTTTTGCCCGCAATAGATGCATCTCAAGAGGACGCGGTTAAATAAACTTCCTATGTGAATAAGTTGATTTCCAAGCAACACCTGAAGAAACATCCGCAAGTTTTATATCTGTGTTATCGTGGTGGTAAACGTTATATATACTTACAGATAATCATAATGAAAATTTGCGTGGGTGTATTTTACAGTTAAAGTAAGTACACAGTTCACTATAACTCTGTGCTATATATGGTGAAAGTACTTTTTGAATACCTTGTACAAATATAGACACTGTAGACCATTGTAATTTAAGATATCGTCTAGAAGGGAAAGTTTTTGTGTATGTGCAGTAGAAGTTTAAACCACAAAGTGTAATGTTATACTTATATAACATGGAAATTATTCATGTAACAAAAGTAATCATTTGAGATTTGACCTAGTTATGCATATTCTAGTTGTTATTGACATAGGCAGATATTATATTTCCTAGAAAATAGAAGGCATAGGATACACACAGGTCTCTGGTTCCCATCCTTTCCGGGCTCATTGTCAAGAGAGAAAAGTATCAATGAACATAACAGGGGCGTATCTAAGTAATGGGCTCACCAGGCTTCAACTTTCTTCCCACATTCCGAAAAAAGGGATACAGTATTTGACTGAAATAGGAATTTTTACATTTGAGCCTCCCATAAACCTCTAGAGTCTCCTTCTCTCATTTCAAAATCTTAGATACGCTCTTGAAGCACAGATAGTGGTTTGTTTGTGCATAAGCATATTTCGTGGTGTGTGGGTGGGAGACAGTAGCAATGACAATACGGTGTAAAGTGAACTTGATATGTATGCCAATAGGGATATGTTATTAATGTAATTTCCGAAAGTTCATATTTTATGGAAAAATAAAATAGTACATAGAATGTCGCCGGTTCGCAAAGATGCGAAGTTTAAAACGGGCGAGTTTAGCGTGGGTTGTATTTGTATTAGCACGTTTGTGTGTGTGTGCTTGGTATTTTCAATTATATAAATGTATTGCCCAAGAGTGGAAAAACGAATCTATACATCATGAATATTAAAGAAAGCCATAAAGTTTCTTTTCGAACAGGAAAGCGGAAGCTATTTCATTTTTTACGATGATTGCTCAATATCCTACAGAAATATTACTGAAAATAGAATCTTACCAGGAAACACGTACAAGGATAAGTATACATATTATATTTAATATTACCTATACTAAAACAGAAGATACGCAGCATTAGCTCTATATATATTCCAAATGTACTATAAAAGAAAATAAAGTACTATACACTATAGAAAATCCTGAAAAGAAGATATAATATTATTTTCTGTTCATGACAGATTCTTTAGATCCTGAGAAGAGTTCTGCACGGGTTTTGTACAAATACACAAATGTATCCTGACAGAATACTTCCACATAGCTGGGTAAAATGTACATACCTATATTAGGTTATTTTTATTTCGTCTTCTTGTGTCTGTCCATGGTAAATAGTATTTGAGCCCGTTTACCCACATAGGTATGTACAGTATTCCCTTTTTACCTATACAAGTAGACGATGCATGGTTTGTATAATGGCAGTAGCCACGTCGTATCAAGATCTCTGTTTCACATCTCGTCTGGATTGGCAATCAGATCTGTAGCTGTATGTACAATCCACACAGTACAATAATAATAGTACAATGCACATCTTTGCTCATTGTAGAACGTGAGTATACGTGTACAATTGCTCTCCTTACACTTAAACGAAATAATACATCAGTAATGTCTACTCCAAAGAGAGTAGAGTAACGTGCTAGACTATGGTTGACAGCAATACTGCGAAGAAAACCATGTTCTTTAAGCAAAATGAACAGAGACAGAAACGTTAAGTAAACTAATGCCGAAAGATTCAATGTTTCAATTTTCCTTGAACATTCGAATGCTCCTTTGGGCGAATGTATAGTTCAGTCTACGTTGCAAAGTGTGGAATGAACATGAAACTATCATATAAATAAACCATTCCAACATGTTATAATAAAGTAGCGCAAAAAAGGGTCAGAGGTCATGAAAGAATTGACCAGTTGACCCCATTTTT
>JABASD010001235.1:0-44417 GCA_019776165.1 Pogonognathellus flavescens | reverse complement strand
TCTTGTATCTTGAGCAGTCTGAGCAGTAAAGTATCTAAGATACAAAAGTATCTTTAGCCCGCCAAGCATTTTGTATCTTGTAGCTTGTATCTTTGAACAAAGTATCTTGCCCAGGCCTGTATTCATAGGAGGTAAATCGAAAATATGAGAAGCCTCTTATTAATTTGTCATTTACAAAAGAACTCTACGTTCCAGTCAGTCTAGTAGTCAAAACATAATAACAATCCCTGACGACTCTGTAGTTTACAGAAGAAATTCATTCACTATAATTAGAGAGTCCGATGCAATTTTGATCTGGTTTCGTCCTTCAGTCCATCTTGTCTTTACGGTGTAAACTGTATGTACTGTTGTTGTATGAATGGAGCTGCTGAATTCCCCTGAGAGTTTTAATAATAGTTTCAACTTCAGCATAGACTTAATTTAATAATACTACACAGACAGTCAGTTTCATGTCACAACTACATTATTGATATATACTCGTTACACTTACACTGGTGTGTATTTACATTACGTACATTCATATAACTGAAGTGTCCCAAATCCTTTGTAAGCCAGTCACATTATATTATTGTGTCAACCCTGGCGTCTTATTTTATTGGATTGCCTAGCTACCTCGTTCGTAAGTGCAACACACCGAACCAATGTACACACTCAATCTTTTTACCTATTTATTCACTTTTATTAACCCATTTACAAAGTATACAGCACTTCTAACTTACATTCTCGACAAACCTAAAGTCATTCTCGAATAACTCGATAGTTTTCTCCAAAGAGATTCCCATCGTAAACATCGGTATCAATAAAGACATCGTCGATGGATTAAAATTTCCTAGCTAATGTAACACTCCGAATAATTTGTGTAAATATTTATGTCGTGTTGAAAATACTTGCTGTACCTACCTAAGCAAATAATTCCAGTAACTGTACTGTGACAAGCAGAATAATATATTATATCGTGAGACATCTTGTAAAATGGGCCAAGTTGCATGATGCACTGTTTGTGTACGTGTACACTTTATCACACGAAATATAAAAGCTTGATGACAAGAAAATGCAAAAAACGACAAGGAAAATCAAAGCAAAATATTAACATTATACAGTAGTAGGCTGTGTTACAATTTTTGGTATTTTTGAATGAGACGCATAAAACTCTAAATTATCTTGTTGCAATTAACTGGCCACTAAATTTCTTTCTAAACATGGAGCTAGGTGGAAAGTGTAGTTTTGAGAAATGCTGATAGAATATTTGTGTCAGTTTCATTGAGAAGTGGAAGAGTGTTGTACACAACACGAACATTACACAACACACAATGATTACAGCAATTACAACAATAATTACAGCCGTTTACAGCCTTTACATAATAATAGGTAGGAGTTGAACAATAAAATCATGAATTATATTCGTGTTTCTTCCATATTCAATCGCTGAATAGGTGGTTACTCGGAAGGTACAGCACACAATAAGTCTGCAGAATAGTCTCGTTAAAGTCAAAGTTGGAGGGAAGTGGAGGAGCGGAGGCTGTAGAGAAATTCTAATCTGGATGCTATGCAGTCCTATTAAATTCTCCATTGCTGGAAGAGTGAAACAAGCGAGACGCGATGAGGATAACAAAGATTGCATGCGTAGAGTAATAATAATATAATGTTATTCCACAACGTTGCAGATGAAGCACGAAGAGACTTGAGGATTTGAGATTTCAAGTGTCTTGCTTAAGTTGACATTGGTTTCCATTAGATAGTCACTTGTGTGTCTGTATGACATTTTCTTCCTCGTAGAGAATCTCCTTGAGTCGAGCCAAAAGAGAGAAGAGAAACAAACCAAAAGGCAAGACAACGATGAGATTCATCCTACAAGATTTCTAATATGCTTTATAAAATAGAATCTACTACCTGCCTATGAACAATATAGCCAACACCAGTAGGTCCATATTTTCATGTAAACTTGTTATCATCCGTAGATCCTAGGCAAAATTTGAATATTCTAGGTCGAATTTCTATCTAGGCATGTTAATACTCCACAATAGGAGATAGAACGGTGGCAGGGTAGAATATACGTACATAGGGACATAGTCGTATAGGAACAAAGTCTACCACGGTGTCTGTCTCTGTCTCTTTCTGTGCACTTTCGTTGATACTCGCACCACACTGTGCTGTGTCTTTTAGTGAAATGTTGGAAGAGCGACGACTACTCCGAAGTTGCCTGAACTGCAGCGAACTAAACGTAAATTCGCACAAGTGAGTAACAAAGTTGATGCTTTTCTCTGTTCCCTTGTAATATTTGGTTGTTCTAAGCCGGGTCTATTGTAAAATATGAATATGAATTGGAATCTGGCTCGAGTTGAGTTCCCAATCTACTTTCTCCATTTCATTCCACTTGAAAACTCTCCATGTCTTCTAGTATTTCTCTTTCCGAGCAAAATCTACACAAGTCTCTTGTATATCTAACCAAATCACCAGAAAACGGAGACGAACGAACGAAGGAAAAGCGCGGATTGCCAAACAACGAAATGCGAAGGAAACGATGGAATACTCCTCCTCCTACTCTCCTATGTGTGTTTTACTAGCAATAATACGCAGCAATAACAATAATACTATATAATAATAATATATCGTTACTTAACAATAATTTATTCAATGTGTATATAATACTATGGCTGCTATTACTATCAATTCTATAGTTCTTATTGTTAGACATATAAAATTTATTAGCATTTAGTGCCTGCACAAAAACGTCGCATGTTGTGAAAGAGTTCATAGTACACTCCGGGTCTCTGCTACAGTTCAACACGAGACATGCAAATCTTATGATAATCTAAATGCACGTTATTTCTTCGTAGCCAGACTCCATAGACGGAATACAAATCACACACACATAACTCGCTAATAATATTAAGTGAAGAATTATAGGCCACATATGGTGTTATGGCTTCCCCACACGCACAATTACCAATACCCAATAGCCAATATACTTGCAAAAATAATACACACATAAAAATGGCATCGAAAAGACACACGTGGATACAAATGTGGAATACGAATGACCTCGACACCCAAGAACATTGTGCCAAAAATGAGAAAGAACACGTACCACACAACGTATGGCAATGGCAGTGAAATTCTTCCCATCTCCCCGCATAATTTCTTCATAAATAAACCCACACAAAAAGTCCCCGTGTTCAAATTCAGTAGCGGAGTCTAGTGTGTCCGAAGTGGCCTTCACGAATGGTTGCTGTACGACTACAGAAGTCATTGGGTTGAAACACGATTTTTTACTAGATCGTACAGCGACGGAACTACAACTACTGAAACTCTGAAACTAAGGAATATTATAATGCTATTAGTATTGTGAGGCGATCAATATAACTAAGAATGAGGTAAAGTAGCCTAGACTTGCCAAGCTAAGGCTTAGAAGATGGTTGACATAATATTATTCGTGAGAGAGACGATACGAAATTCAACACTGTAAAATACATGGTGGAAATGCACTCATATACTATATATAGTACGTATACCGTATATACCATGTTTTAAGGCTTATTATTTTTCAGATTTTTGCGATGCTTGTGTAAAATTTATAGAAATATTACTTAAAAAATCTGAAGCCTGCTTTTTCAAAATGAGGCAGTTTAAAAAATACATGCCTACCTCATAAATTATTATGTCGTGGTATTCCATTGAAAAATGAATTCTTATTGTAGGAAATAATATTTTACCTAGAATTGGTAAGCAGTTACAATTAGCAGCAACTTACAATTATTGAGCAGTTAACTTTACCGTTTTCATCTTTTTCAAACTGGAATTGCACTGTAGAAATAAGATCTGTGAATTGTTTGGTTGGTGCAGCCCGTGCAGTGCTAAAGATCTCCGGAATACTTTAGGACAACGGTTTTTTAAACAAGGATTTCATGTTAGGTCGCAAAGAAGCAATACTGGGAGGGCCAGCGCTGATATCTCAATCCACCCCTCAAATTACGCAACAAGGCTTTCATATTTATTACAGTACGAACACCTTAATTACTCTCACATCAATGAAAGTAGTTAAGTAAAGTTGTCCGCAAAGGTAAAGGGGCTGTGAACTGTGTTGATTGCAAACTTGTTAGTTTATCTAAATGGCTTGTTATAAAACCATTCTGCACACTTATCACACGCGAAAGAATCATTGTTAGCATGTAGTGCACCATGAGTAGCATTTGTGTACAATGTGCAATTCGCAATGATCAAATCTTTAAACAATAGTAGCCCCACTCCAACATTTCTCCGAGCACGTACTAAACAGAAAATGGACAAGCTATAGAAGACGTAAGGCAATAAGATTGCACTATTTCTGCTTATTTTAATATTCGAGTTTATATCTGTATTGTGGTTAAACGTGTGTTGAATGTTATATACATAATGTAAGCACACGTCAGATTATATGTAAATCAGTACCTAAGTTCAAAACTTGCCTAAAGTCACGACGGTTGGTTTTTCATTTCTGAGAGTGCTTTTAAAACCTTCCAGAAATTTCAGTTATAAAGACATTACGTGTACTATAATAATACAATCAACTAATCGGATTTATTCGCATATTATGTTTTTCTTATGAAGTCTGAGAGTGATTTGTGTTTGTGTAGCGTATTATTAGGGAATTGTGATGCAAAGTGATATAGAGAGGAAATGAGTGCATGTACACATACAGTCAAGCACGGAACTTATAAATTATAATGTTACACCTTGAATCGACTACAACTACAACGTTGCAATGTGCTACTATAGCTGCGCTTTGCAGAGCATTTTGTTAGTAGTAGTATAAAGTTGAAGGTGTTAGTGTTACTCTTTTCATTTGGAAGAAATACAAGCGTTTTGATTCTAAATGCAAGCAATTTGATTGCAATCTACTAAGTAGAAATAAATTCGTTTAATGATTTCAGTCATTCTTTGTGTGCTGTGTTGTGTAATACTTTCTGCTATTTTTTGGCTTTTATGTGTAATATATACTGATAAGGGAGGAACATTCCAGTACTATTTTCATTACACTGCTTTATTTTTTTTAAATGTAGTTTTAGAAAAAGTGGATGTAATAAAATGTAATGTAATCGGAGGAGGAATAGAAGAATCAGTGTATGAGACAGACAGATAGTTCACATACGTAAGTTTGGCTCATTATGAATGTGCTCCACTTATTTTTGGGCATTTCATTGACTATTTTCCTTCTCTGTGTGTGTCTTCGTATACTTAGAGTAAAATAGGAGAGAGGAAGGCGGAAGAGAAAGCGAAATGAGGAAGAGATGAGTCCATGGAGTCAGTTCAGTCAAGCTGAGAATAGAACAGATCTGTTGATAACTAAGTTGCGAGAGATGGAGAGAGAGCAATATGTGGGATTTTTTGTTTCGTAGGATTGTGATGGGAATGGAGACAAAGAATAGAGACAGACTGAGAGAGAGAGAAAGAGAGTAGTCAGGAGCTGCAGTACAAGTCGTAAAAATTCAACTCGACTTTTTCCTATAGTTACTTACATATAAACATATGAATTCCCATAAAATGAGCAAGATTAAGACTGCCTTCAAGTTAAAAAGTTTCCTACTGACATAAAACTTAACTGCTGTACTTAGAATAGTCAAGTCAAAGCAGCGTGGTTGGCCTAGGCTAAATAGATACCTATCTGACTAAAATCTCATCGTGCTTTTTCGTAAAGTAAAAACCCTGCACCAACAATAACACATTATTCCTCTCTTCAAAATCGCGCATTGTCATCGGCTGAAAAACTTTAAGGAATAATGCACGGTTGAATAATGGAAAATTGCAAAGTAAGCAGAAATTTACAGTTATTAAAAATCTAAAGACCATACGACCAAAATGTTACACTTAACTTTGCTTTTTCTCTAGAGAAATTAGATTTCTAATAGTCTGCTGCTGTTTGGACGATAATTAAAGTAATATTAATTCTACCACTACTCTTAACCTAGTAGGCAATAATAAACCATAGTAGAATGGATTTCAAAAAGTAGCGAAATAATCTAAGACAGATATACACTAACAGATAGACACACAAAGCAATCATATAAATTAGCTTCCGCTCCTTAATTGAAGAATAAAACCAATTGACCTTATATTTAAACTTGACGTTTCATTTGACTCTAAAAACGTACGAAGTTAATTTTAATTCTTTGATGAGGTATCCTGTCATAGATATAAGTAATACACAGACAGACAGACGGATAAATCATTTCTATACAGTAGCTTCCGCTACTTAATAATAATATTGTTGTGTGATGTCTGTACAGCTACTCCATAAGTACCAGAGCAGTAAGAGCACTGCTGGAAGAAAACCTAATAAGACGAACTATTTTTCTAGTGTGTTTTATTATGTTTATTTCCGCAATAAATTTTTGAGCATAGTGGACTTGATATTACTTAATAAAAAAAAATAAAGATGTATTTCACATTACACATAAGAATTTCCTTGCGTATGTAATGTGCGATGTCTGAAATAATCATTACGCTCTAATTCACTTGCAGTCTTCTTCGTAGACGCAGTTAAATTTTTGTTTGTATTTATTTTCAAGACGTTCTCGTATAAAAATAATATTACTGCATAATAAGAGAGGTGGCTATTGTTGGCGTTGTCATTCACTGCTATATATTATATAAATTATGGTTCTAGTCTTTACAGAGATTTATTTCAAGTTGCTGTACGACCTTTGTAGACATTTTATACACGCTTCTCTGTTAACATTAACTTTCCCTTTGCTACATCAATTTAACTTGCTTTGTCTGCAAAGGCATTATTTTACAGAGAAAATAATTGTCTTCTCAATGGACATAAATAGAGCGGGAGCAAGACATTTTCTTGAAATTAAGACCCTTGATAAGATAACAAAGTAAATTTAATTGAATGTCTCTATTACTTTCACTCGGCATTTGAATTCAAAGAAATGCCGAGAGAGAAAGTGCTATCTATTTAAAACAATTAAGATTTGCTGTGCACTTTGCCTGATACGCGTATCATTAGCAATTGGCTTCCCAAGTCTTCTATTCATTTCACCAGAGTGAAACTCAAATGGAGAACGAGGAGAACCTCATATGGCAAACTAAGTTAATGCACTTGAATTGCACCAACTTTACTTTCTCACAATCAACACCAGCCGACAGTCCGGAATTAATAATTGTGATTTCAAATGAATCACTAATTTCCTAATCAACGATCTACTTACTTTCTTCCCTATAAATCAACTAGAATGGTACAACTGCTAGATTTACATGTAAAATGCTAGAGACTTTATGTGCACTTTACGTTAACACATCCATTAATGCAGATCAATACTGATTTAATAATAATAATAATTATACTACCATTGGAAACGATTAGAAAAGCGAACTATCAAAATAAACTGTAGCAAAAATATTGTAAAATGAAATTACTGATGTGAAAATAAAACATAGTTGCATAATCGTATTCCCAGTTGCAGGAATTTCAAGTTTATAATCTAACGAAATATATGTGCCTTATATTATGTATGTGTATATGTACCTTATATTGTGCTAAAACTGAATTAAATGTTTTAAGATTGAATGTTTATGCGAAACAACAGTTTCAAACAGCCGTCTCATTTTTCCTCTTGTTCCTCTTCTATTTTCACGGTTGAAAAGTTTTAATTTTCCAACAGACAAACATTTTGTCGTCAACAAGAAGAAAGTCAGTTTTATATTGAAATACTTTACAACTTTCTGTTACAGTACAATAATAATAAAATAATTCCTCGGAAGATTACGAAAGTGTCGTCAGAGATTCGTATAAAATAAAATAGTGTGTAAACACAAAAGCGAGAAAGCAGTTTATTATCGAGTAGTGCAGTTATAATCATAGGAAGGCTGGGAGAAATGTCATGTAGTTTGTATTTTAATGGACTATGATCAAGTTTGGGAATCTTTATGTATTGTGAAGGCGCTGGTAGTCGCGGTATTGGTGGCAATGGTTGGTTGGTGTGGGGGAGGTGAATTCTCTACTATTTACAACAACATTTCTTGAAGCTGTGTGAAACTATTTAGCCTGCAATATAAAATGTAGTCACCTTCCCAGTCTCTTTCCATTTCGACTTGTAATTCATGTAGCTTGTAATAATGGTGGAAGAAGAAGGAGAGAGAAACTCCGTGGGACCAAGTTCCCTGCACTAAACAAAAGAAACGAAGTGTAACATTGTACACTTGTGTAGAAGCATGAGGTAATCGTATAGTAAATGTAGCAAGCGACTACAACAACCAAGTTTTACGCAGTTGAGTGACTGAGTTGAGTTCCATGCGGCAATTTTATGAAAGCTCACAGCTGCACTTTAGAGGTGACATTTGCACCGAAAACATACAATAATAAACTAGTCTTTATAGCCTATTACAGTGTTAGAGTCTAAATGACTTTTCACCTACACGCGCACTCTTCGCCCGTCTTCCACCACTCAATATCCACCAAGTCCATCCGATCCGTCCTTCAGTGCTCACTGCAGCCCCGGACCCACAGACCGGGTAAGTTTACTCTCTCCTCCACTAAAATACCTCTCACTCGTCCATTTCCACTTGTCTGCACAAAACACCTTGACTTTCATGCTTTCATATTCAACTAAACCATCAACTTGTATTAAACAAGGCTATAAAATAAGAAACTGCAAAAGGAATGCAAAGCTGCACATACTTAGGTATCAATGTATTTAAGTCAACAATCTAAATGCAGTAAATGGAACGTATTCAAATCGCACACTAAAAACTTGCAACTGCAACACTGCAACACTTACAGTTTTATGGGTGGGTTTATTGCACTGCATGTATTTGTATAAAATATAGTCATGTCTACAGTAGAAACCATGGAGAATAGTTTAATTGAATATCTACTAATAAATTTAATGCAATTTAATGCATGTTGTATTCTATGTGCAAACATTTATTAAATTACTAGTAGTATTTACTATTATTAACTAGCGGGATTCTTATAGTTATATGCGTTTATGTATTTCGTTCTGTGCTGCTGAAAAATTTATTATAACTATTAAACAGTATTAGTATGAAGAAACTTATGTGCCAGTATGAATGCATAAGGTAAGTTAGTTTAGCTTTCGATTAACTTGAAGTAGTAATTTTTTCGACAAAAAAATTAATATAAATGATTTCTCCCGTTTCACAACAACAAAGTAGGATATTGTACTGTTAACAGTCTACCCAACCTGTTCCGTCTCTCCTTTAAAACTGCTTTCACTAAAAGGTAATCAATGTATATAGATATTTCGCTTTTGGAAGTAATAGGTGATGCTGGACATTGCTTCTAAAGAAAATTGAACCTCTTAAGATCAAAGTACAAATCTGCATACACAAAATTCATTTAGAAAAAGCCTGTGTGAATAGTTATCGAGTATACATAGAACATACAAGTGAAACTCTTTTATAGAACTAGACAGTCATCGCTAATGTTAAACTTGAGTTGTTAATGAACTTGAAATATTTTCAAAAAGCGAAAGAACATTGCAAAATTTCCTACCGCCATTTATTTGGTGCTCACCGTTATGGACGCTAGTGATATAATTAACATAGTGGAATGTTCGAGCTGTATAAGTATTTAGTAGGAACTGAGTGTAGCTATGTAGGAATGTGAGAATGGTGGTATGAAGGTGTGCTGTACTTGAAATAAGAATTCCTTTCGGCATTAGTACAAAACATTCTTGCTCTCCCATTAGTGAAAGGGATATAATATACTACAGATAAGCATTTGACTTGTGTACACTTTCCTACATATTGCAATTATACAGCTACTATATACTGCAACCTTTCTCCCTTTCCTTCGTGTAATTTACATACACTTTCCCTCTTGACGGCCGACTCTGTCTCGGATTTCACCAGTTAAAGTTTATTTATGCCAGCCAGATTGTTCAAGTTTAACTTAATTGAATGTAACTAGAATCGTATAACTTATTTACCATGCTTGCTACTACTGCATACTTCAAAAAACTTTTTTCTTGCAATATTCTTTAGGTTTTCATACGCTACCGTGGCAAAATTACTATACATCTGCTAATTATACCAGTACGGTAAAAAATTGCACATACATTACCTACTTCAACGTCATTAAGTACAATAGTATTTTTCCACTACGACTAAATTGCACATTTCCCTATCAATAAATACACAGAGATGAGGAATTTTTTTTTCAGCTGCGTTTTTACAAGTGTTTTGTAATAGTCGATAATCCACGCGTTGTTACTAATTAAGAGCTGCATCCTAATAATCAATAACTTTGTCCCTATTACAATAGATACAAAATTGTATGTCAATGTATATGACAGTAGTGCTATAGGGTCTTGTATAATACATGCACTAGTATAGTATCTTTGACTCTTGTGTTAATTTTACATGCAGAATTTACGAATTTTTAGCTACAAGGTTTATTTATACGGAAAAGAAGATACGCAAAGAAAATGGGTAGAGAGAAGGTGGAGAGAAAGTTGTCGCTACGTACACTTGCGTAGGATATTTTAACTGTGTTCGTAACTCAATTTGCTGGTCGTGTGCAGAAGATCCTTTATACTTTAGTTATACATACATAGAAGTTGTAAGTATATTCCGAGTTTCTTCCACGCTAAGTAATACACGCGTCAAGAAACCAATTCCGTCTATCCTACTCTCGCTTTCACTTTCCTTTCTGTTTTTTCCCCAACGACAAGGACGACGACTACTACTCCTACTATTCGTAATACCACTGGCAATATGCAATATACCTAGTCAACCTTTATTCTTAGTCCTTCATGTATATATACAGGGCATAAAAAAGCATTGAGCCTCCCGCTGTGGATACCCCTGAAACTCAGTACTAGAATCTCTTATGCATTTCTTGTAGGATATCGTTTTGCGCGTCTAGTGAAGAATAAATTATTATAAGTAAAAAATGTTGCGAGCGCTAAAAACGAGATCTCCCGACAAAAATCTAAAAATATCAATTTTTCCTTTTTGATTATTAAGTAGCGTAAGCTACTTTATAACAATGGTCTCTACGTCTGTCTGTCCGTCTGTCCGTCCGTGACTGCTATTTTTCACGAACGGAAGAACACAAATCGTTCAAACTTATCATACGTGATCAATGGTTTTTTTACTTTGCCGACTGTTGTGTAAATCACAAAAAATTGAAAAATTGACCTTCACAGATTGAAATGAAATTTTGTGAGTTTGATACGGCTGTTCGATTTCCAGAAAAAAATTATTGTGGCTAATAAGAAAAGTGAATTTAAAAAAAAGATTTAGTTTTTTTGTTGAGAGATCGCGCTCTTAGCGCGCACAACATTTTTTACCTATAGGAATGCATACCTCATTAGACGTGCAGAAAGATGGTCAGTACAATACGATATAAGATATGTAGAAAGGAATACTGCATAGGGTTTCAGGAGTATTCGCAGAGGGATGCTCAAAATGGGTTTTTTAGGCCCTGTACACAGGAGTGGAAGTATCTTCTAGAAAACTTTGTGTGAGATCGCTGCTGTTGTGTCAGGTTCCCTGTATTATTAATTACGCTTTGCCTCAAATTCCCATATAGCACTGGAAAAGAAGTGGGAGAAGAGTAAAGTCTGTGCTAACTGTACTTTCTACACTTTAATAGCATTATGAGTATGAGAGAACACCTACTGCAACTTACCACCGCCATACTACCGCACTCGAGACTGTTCCACGTATATTTACACAAGTAACGTCTATATGATAGGAAGTAATAGGCATATGGTCAATAAGGCAGACACTAATAATGTTAGTTACATATATGACTGTAGTTTGATCTCATTTTTCACAAGTAAAATGTTCCTGCACTCATATTTCATCCTTTCTCACCTACTACACTCATTAAAGTCCTTAAACAGGTAACTCATTTCTTCCGGCTAATGAAGCAACTTAATACTTGAACTTTCATTCGTTGGGCCTCAGGGAGACCAATTCTCATCCCGTGTGACTTTCTCTATGAATAAAAAATAAATGTTTACCCTATATAAATATGCATAGGAACATAATATAAAACTGTACTTTCCAAAAAGCTAGTACAAGTAAAAGATATAGCATATAGTGTACACATAGACGTATAGTATACACACTTGGTGTGTGTAATAGACACAGGGAATAATAAATAGGGAGATACTCACCACAAGACAATTTTAAGGTGATTAAGGTACCTAAATACTCAGGACGAAGTGTAAGGCGAGCTGGATGATGTTCAAAGCCTATGAAGCATGCAGTTGTTGGTTAAGTTTGTAATGGAAAGAACAAGAGGGGAGAATAATAACATTGTGAAATTACAAGACGAAACATGACAAAATAGTAGAAGGCTAATGTGTACATATTGAACTGTGGTGAGAGAAATTGTTTTAAAGTCTCTCCGCACTCGTCCTACGTACTAAGTTATTGCAGAATTAATGAACCCTTCTTGCTTTGCTCCGTTCCCTTCATTTCATTCTATCATTCATTCCCCTCTCGTGTGTCTCTGTCTCTGTGTCCGTGTCCTATCTTTCGCGCATTATAAACTAAGGATTTCCTTTGAGAAACTCACAAGTCTGTTCTAGGAAAAGCATTCAGATGTAAATGCAAAGAAAATTGAATGCATTGCAGCCTCACTCGTGTACGAAACACAATAGTTCCAGAAGTAGTTGTAGGAGTCGTACTTATGTAAGTCTGGAAGTGTAGAAAAGTAAGTATGTGTAGTAATACGTACAACTAAAACTATTACTGTACCTATGACAGAGAACAAGTAGCTAACTGAACGCAGCAATGGTTCTGTAAGCTTTTGTAAGGTATATTGTAATACAAATATAATTTTGGGTACTATATCAGTGTATAGGTTTTGCACATGGAAATATCTGACTACAAGATATGGAAGATACACAACAGTATATAGTCCCAAGGAGAGTAGAAGCATCTAGTCCTATAGGAAGATGAGAATGAGACAGAGAGAAATATTCTCTGCGTGCATTGAGTCAAAGAGAGTCTCCAAGAAAAACATACAAGTTAGTAGTGCCAGTGCCAGTGGCTTTGCAATTGGAAAGGAAGCTTAGAAAACAAGTGCCCTTTAATTTATTACTTTGCACAGAGTACAAACGCATAATTTAGTCAGAGCGTTTCACAGGATTATTACCTACTAAAGCTGAGACACAGACTGAGAGAGTAGGCCACCCTAAAATAAATGCCAACTTTCCCCAAGACACATTCCTATGTACATATTATTATTACTACTGCATTGTACATGATGTACTATAATATATTGCTGCTATATAAACCATATATACTTATATAAGATATCCTTACTTAAGGAACTCCTCTTTTAGTATACTATGAAATACTAGATAGGTACAGCACCACATGTCAGCTCTATTCTTGTAATGTACATCGTTTTAAAGGACACTTACAAACAATTAATAAGTAGTGGGAAACAATGGAATTATATTCACATCTTAACATACAACACTCATTTCATTTTTCATGGGTGAGTGAAAGTATACACAAACAAAGAAACTGGCGAAAATTTTCCTCCCTTCGTTACATCCATTAAATTATGCGGGTTTTTTATTATTGCACTTTCAAAGTTCACAAGACACCCTTGTGTTGCTATTTGCTGCAGCATTTATTATTGCACTACTGCCCTTTGCTCTGTTCAGGCATTTATTCTTGGAAAAGAGAAGGAGAGAGTGATAGTCCCACACCGGGTGTGAGCTCCGTCTCGTCGACTTCCAGGAAAAATACGAGGAAAGTTAATCCAAGCTGTTGTGCCAGGGTGAAAGACTAATAATCGTTACAGAAAATGTAGACACTACCTATAACCTTTACGGAGGTGCTACATAAACATGGAACGGGACTTCTACAGTTAGCTACCTAATAACATGAGAATGATGGAAAGTTAGCCATGGGGGTTGCTGTTGCAGTTAACACGAAACTTTGATCGCTTGTTTACCCCACATACTTATTTTATGCTACACTCTTCGCTCCCTCCTACAATTTCCCATCCTTCAAATTTCACTCAGTCACTCGTGTAATATCAGAAGCAATAAAACCTTGGAGATGTATAACATTGCCGCCTGACAAAAGAAATTACACCAAATGCTATTAGACGTCCTGACATTTCCTGTAATGTATTTTTTCTGATATATTGCATACGTAGAAAAGACACGACAACAATATTATAATGTATGGTGCTTTCAGCCTATAGCTCTAACGACTAATATGTACTTATTTGTAATTGTACAAAGAAATAAATTACCATAGTTTCAAATACAAGAGCCTACTTAAAATGTTTCAATTATTTGTATGGGTACGAGTGTTTCCATTTTAATATTTAACATAGCTGGTAAAATTTCTTGTAAGCTTTCCCTGAATTCGTAGAGCAGGAAAAATTCCGTCTGTTAAATATAAAATCGTCAAGTATTCTCTATAAATCCTATCCTAAAAAGTCTTAGAAAGAAAAATTAAATTATAATTAAATACACATTTTATTCGAAAAATGGCATTTTGTAGAAAACCAAAAAATTCAAAACTTTGCTGCATTCCCAAAAGGTTTTACCTTTTTCAGAACGAAACTGATTTAAATTTAGGTTTCACGCCATATTGCATTGATTTTTGTTAATGTAATATGTAATAAATCGCTTTTCTGAACGAATACCTCAATGTCATTTTAAATTACCGATTTATTCCAGGTTTAAAGAAGGTATTAGTATCGCGTGTTCATTGTCCTTAATATTAAACAGGTTTTTAAAATAATTGTGTGCAGCATAATATTACATTTAGCGTAGTGTCACATCTACGACGTGAACTGTTCAGTTCAGGCGTCACTTTGACTTTATACTGTATGAAATGTTAAAGAAATCGTGGTTGCACTTTATTCTTCTCTTGCATATTGTCACCTGTCGACACGTTGGAGCTACAGAGACACTACTACTGTCTAAATGATTGACAGAAGACCTTCTAAGGAAAGTAACATGCGATAATGCCATAATTCATTTTGCATAGAGATCGTAAGTTAAAATGGTATTTCTGCAATCTGATGCATTGCAGGTGTACATTTATAACAATTTACGTGTGAATCTACCTGTGGAGCACGCGACACTTCCTCCACATAATTTAATTCCATTAGTTGAAACCCAATATTAATAATATTCTTATTATCCTATCTACTATGTGAAAACCACAAATGGAGATTTATGACAGAAGTAAACGAAAATTCATTGCGACAAGAAAGTCAATGGGAGTAGAAAGAAATGATTTAGTACTCCGTACCGTACCAACAGCAACTATCCCCGTGTAAGTGTACGTACATTATTTTACCCTAATGGAAGGAAAATAAACAATTCTAACCAATGCAAAACAGTAGCGACGTAGAACGTGTCCCAAATAATTGAATTTGTTGCATTGCACCGTAATTGTCTAAAATAATCAAATTGTTTCCATTGTAACATAATTTGTCCAAAATAATAATAATCGAATCTGTCTCAATGTAGCATAATTTGACCCATTTTACAACTTTTCGAATTTTGAGTTCACTTTTATGGTTTACCCGATAGCGTGCACATATAGATAGATACATAGACAGAGAGACAGACAGACAAACTGAAAGTATACAGTAACTCCGCTACTGAACAAGCATTTTGGAATTTCTCTGCCGTACATTTCTGTATAAAGTGTAATAGAAACCCCTGGTATTTTAATACTACGACAAGAAAGACTACAAACGAAATGGATCCTTTTCACACATCGCAAACAGAGATTTTGTAGACTGTATGACAGTTCAGTTCTAGTAAGCAAATAATACTTTGACGACATTATTATTATTACTATTGTCGTAACATTAATACATATACCTATTTTGCCCAAAACCGAAAAGCAGTTCAGTAGTAAAAGGAATATAATAAGCAACTGTCAGAAATACATGGGAAAGCTAATCTACCTGTCCCTATAGGCCTGACAGATCTTTTTATGAGAAAGGCGAAATGAAATTGACAGACAGAAAGACAAAGACTTTTTTATGAATGGCACATAATGGAATGTCATCAGCCAAAAGTAGACGAGGGAAAAAAATTACGAGGAAATGGAAGACTATACCTCAGTGGTCAGAAGCAAAAGGAAAGCAATCAGATCATAAGAAAAAATAACAGAGTTTCTTACAAGTATATAAGAAGAAGCAAATCAAAGAGCAAATCTCTAAGACAATGTGCACCACTGTGTCTTGTAGTATTTCTCCTGGTCACATCTTTCGTTTTTGCTCGTGGAGCTATGGCCTAGTGGATTCTCTACTGCTTCCGCTATTTTCCCACTGTCTCTTCGACTGTATTGCTTTTCGGCAGTTAGGTTATGGCTCGTGCGTCGCTCGCTTTGTTTTTTGGAGTGTAGATGTGATGTATAGTGTGTTTGTGAAAGTGGAGCTGTAGAGTGCTAACAAGTTCATGTTTCAAGCGGCAGCAGCATGACAGTACACAACTCACACAAAAAACTCTCAACTATTATTGCTAGTGAGTAAGGTGTTAGCCAGTTAGCTACGATGAGGACGATGATAGTGATTGTTGAAGCGAAAGGTGAGCGAGCATGACCATGGTAAATTAAGCCGAGTGAACTGAGGCAAAATGGAAAACTCAGAAAACTTAGAAGCAAGTGAAGCGGAAAAATATCGTATTGTTAGTTCTTCACGTTGAGTAATTAGTCAAGTTGATGAAATGAACGATAGCAGGTGCTTTCTACGTGTGAGTTTTCCCTTTGTTTTCCCCGATTCAAAGCATATAGCATGAAACATCCGACGACTATTAGTTTCCAACAACAAATAAGTAGAAAATGGCTCCGCAGTCGCTTCTAATAATGCGTTACACAACATTTTCCTTTTACACCGGTTTGTTCTTTTCTTTCGTCCTACGTCTATTGTGTTGTTGGTGTGAATTGCATAATAGTACTGCCATACGTGCAAAGAAACAGAAAGTTAACACACTCCCACTTGCCAGGCCAATTCAAGTGGAACCAATAAAGAAAAAATTAATTTTCAAAAACATGTTCACTATCGTTTTACAACACAACTTTCTATGTGATATGCATACTAGCAAGATGTACATCGAAATATACAGCTGTATAAAATATATCTTAGGTAATATTTGCGCCTTATTTTACCATTTGGTATTGTTAGTTACAAAGTGAGATACATAATAAGGTTTTAATACTTTATGTTTTACTTTCACCTTGTATAAGGTATTTTCTCACAAAAACTATATAACATTAAGTAAATCTTTGTAAACAAAAATCGATTGAGACAGACAACACAGAAAATCTAAAAATGTATATAGGAAACTGTAATATAGAGTTAGTTTGCTAATGATTTTATATTATTTTGTATGGTCTTTTAACGTGAATAGACGACATTTTCCATTTGGCCATAAATCTTTTTCTTAGGTAACTTTTGTTATTTGCACTGTGCGAATTATATCAGTAGCACTCTGTGTGACTCATGTCATTATCAGAAGGCGAGTAAATGCATTGTGCACAAAATACAAGATCTGTATGTGTGTTACTTCTTACATTTGTATCATTATATCTCACAACACACAACAACAACCCTATAACTAAACACAGAAATGGAGAAGCGAGAACAGTCCTTTCAAAACACATCTGTCGCATGCACATAATATTATAAGTAATTGCTGCACTACAATGGAATCGTTTAATTTTTCCTTACACCCTCTTCTTCTCAACTGAAGTATATAACTGTAGTCAACCAGAAAATCCGGAATCATTTGTCAAGGATTAACCATGCGAAAATTCCGGGCTCCATCTTTTTTCTTATACAGATTCTGTCACAAAGTTGTTGTTTGCACAGTTAGTGACACTTACAGCCGAGCCAACTGTGTCTCCTCCAACGTTTTGCACCAAAACCTTTTTTAACTTGACTTATATACACCAACAGCTGACAAAACGTAAAAAATAAAACATAACAAATATAAACGGAATTTCTGTTATTGCACATATAGATATTGCAATTTTGACATCCAGGCCAACGTCTTCCACAAGCAACTAATTAACAAAGTGTAATTTAAAACATATAAATATTCATATTCTTATCTCAACAAACAACCGCTATGTTACTATTTATAATTGTCGCGTTTTTTAACTTCCTCTTCATGAAAATGCATCTAAATGCAACTGGAACCATAGACGACTCGACTCGACTGGCGAAAAAGCATTATATATTAATAGGTACGTCGTTGTAGGATGAATCTACAATTGGATTAATTAACATGCAGAGAAATGCAGACTATGCCTAATTATATTTAAATGAGAACTACAAGCCAACTAATTTAGTCGTCCAGCTTTCAAATTGCAACCTACTTCCAAGGAATCCCACTGATCTAAATTTACTAAGGATCAAGCCTAACCAAGTAGAACAAATTCAGACTCGAATGAACTTTTCATAAAGTAATAACGTTAAAAACAGTCAGAAGCAAAAATATCATGAATTGCAAAATAGATAAAAAATACTTTCCCGAAACACAAAAATTCTTTTTAAAGCCTATAGGCAACTGGTGATTATGGAAAAGTATTACATTATTATGTTCTACTGAATTCTGATGTGAAAAAATGTTTTGCTCATATTTAAAAGCAATAGAAATTGTCGCATTGTACATCATAATATCGTAGGTGCCTTGAAAAAATACGTATAGATTTTAGATACAATAAGTGGTATTATATCGTGGTCAGTACAATTTCTAGGAAGGCATTCAGGCGAAATGAAACGAAGAAGACAATAAATTGACAGAAATTGGAATTGTGTACCGAGATTGAGTTAGATATCATTGTCATCTTGTCTTTCACTTCGGGTATCTGTTCAACTGAAAGGCTAATGTAACTTTTTTGCGTGGTAAACCTCCTAATATATACTTTTCGTATAAGACACCTTTTGCACAATAATAATATTATTAACTGAAGGTCTTTCGGTATACGATTACTCAAAGAAAAACAAAGTCTATTACAGGCAAGAACACGCTGACGTCACAACGTGTGTCTATAGTGGAGAAATCTCATCCTTTACTTTGATTCTTTATATGGAACGTTTCTTTTCACGCAACATAACAAATATTGTACGTAGTTGAGTTTTGAGTGTTGTATCACCTATACATTTATGCATTGGTTGAGGCTTCAACAGACTCATTCATTCACTTTTAGTTGATGCTCAACTTACTTTTCTTAGGCAGTTGCTTTCTTCATGCTGTCAGTGTGTCTGACATCATTTCATTCCAGTTATTTCATGGAAGAGCCCGATTTGGACGTTTGTCCTACATGTTAGGGACCATCCACACATGACGTTTGCAATTTGTGGCCTTTTTTGACCCCTCCGTAGTTTATCTGTTGTCGTCTGTTTTCTAATACCCCCTTTCTTCCTAACGACGTCTGCCAAGGTCAATACATAAAAGAATACAATTTATATTTTTAAATGAATACTAAAATTAGGGTTTCTTGAAAACACGTTGAATAATATCGTGCTCATATAAAGAAGATGTCTATTGATAGCCATATCCTCAATTATCGGCAGACCGAAATCCGAATCTTTATTTAAAGCAACTGATTTAGTTGTTTCAGTTGCCTTGAAAATACTTTCTTCTATAGATTCATTCACAACTTAAAAATAAAACAACTTTTGGTGTGGAGAAGTTTCCTGCGATGAAATAGCGCTCAAAAAAATTTAGGATTGCTTGAAATATTAAAATTTGACAAATTTAATAACTATTTCTGAACTTGCACTTGGTTCATTAGAGTACATTGTGAAAATTTTAGATTGACCTACAATTTCAGTAAAATGATTTAAAAGATCTGCATGCTTATAAATTTCTTGACCAGATATAACTTTTCTGCAGACGGTACCGTAACTCCCTCCCCATCATAAAAAGTCTGGTTTTCGGAGACCCCCGTCCCCCGAAATCGCAAACTTCATAGTATGTGGACGGTCCCTTATTCTATTTCTTGTGTGCCTAAACACTTACTAGTAAAAATCCTGTGCAAGGAAGATTTGAAGGTGTGAGACGCAATGGTTGCTGTAAGAACTACCTATTCAAATAGCAGTTTGCAGTGGTAATGCAATGCTGTTAGAGTTTTCTTGAATGTGAGCCGGGACGAGAATTACATTGTCGTACGAGACGTCGTAGCACTCGCAGTCGTACATACTTGTCGTCATTCGTCGTCGGCCATCTCCTTGAATAAAACATGAACACAAGCCCAGGAAAGACTGACGACTACTCTTAAAGCGGCTCTTTTAGCAAAGTGAAAAGGGAAGGAGCTTAAAAGCTCTCTCAACCATTTCCCCATAGGTCGATCTCTCTTTACCAACTCTTGCCTGTAGATATTCTCAATCCACAAGCTTTTCCTTTTCAATTCCTTTATTTTTAACAGACTAGCGACTTACACAGCATTTATCATGTATGTGTAATCTCTCCAGTGAGACAATTAAATACTATTGACCTACTGTCACCATCCTTTATTATTTGCATGGCTAAAGCTACTATTACTGCACTCCTCTTACTAATACCTCACAAGACAACTTTAAATCTTAGTCTGTTAGTGTAAGGAGTAAGATTATTTATACACGGAGAACACATGTAGAAACCTTTATCCCCATTTATTTACTTATAGAAACGTGTGCATTATGAATTTCTGGAATGGAATTATTGCTGGTGTGCGAGTGTTAAAATTCGTAGTGTATTTGGCAAATGTGCTTGCATAATAAAGGATTACTCGCCAGAACAATTTTTCATCTAAGACTTTGTTCTCGAGAAAACTGAAGCATAAAATGAAAAAAATGCTAACAAAGTGGAAAACTTTAAAATGATACACACGAAGACTATTGGTATTTTAGTCGTCCTCTCAAACTCTTTATTTTACTTTGCTCGGCGCACTTTGAATACGTAACGTAGATTTGGGAACTTTCACTAGACTTTCTCCTACTTACTTCTACTTTCATTTCCGCACACCCAACTTGTGCACTTGCTTTAAAACTGACACATCGCACAAAACAGTCAGTCAAATCGAGATGGTTGGCCGTGTACTTCTATGGGGCCTGCATGTGCAGTCAAAAGTCTACTTAGTATTTTCCTTCATTTCCCTCCAACGTAACTCTTTTTGTGTTCACTTTCACTCCGACTACTTCCACTCCTCCACGACTCTTTTCTGTAGTCGAGTCCCTGCTTCCACTACACCCCTTGTTCACTCACTCTCTTTCTCTCTGTCTTGTAAGATGATGTAAAATGGAAATGTGAAAGACGCTGAAGCTATGGAGTGAGTACTTTCTCTCTCACTTTCACAAAACTTACACATGTCTCTCTAGAACACACAAACAATCTTCTACTCTTTCTCAGTCATTCACCACCATGCATTTCACATTCTTCCTTTCCTCTCAACCTCATTTCCATTCTCAATTGCTTTGCCTTCAACACACCATCCAACAGAATCCAATTGCAACACATCACATCAAATGCCTTTTTTCGAGTTGCTACTTTCCCTCCTACGATCACCACTACACTTCTACACTCACTCAGCTTGTTCTGCATTGATTTTCCCTTCGTACATGCACATACTATACTACTTGTATTTACAGACGAAACACACATACGACTACGTATATTTACTCTCACGCTTGTACAATCATCTTTATCTTTTATAAGCACTGCTTTTCATATCTATTTGTGTGCATCTGTAAAAAACAATGTACTTTCTCGTATTTACCAGAACAGCGTGCAAATATATGTTGGAGAAGACGGTACGTATATGTCCCTGCATGCACATCATACATTTATTTACATGGAACATAAAGGACATTCGCATAAATAAAAAATAAATATACTTACGAAACCACCAAGCCATCTAAACGGCATAAATATCATTTCCCAGTCAAAAACCCTTGAATTCCCTTGTCTTTACAGAAAATGCACAATGCACAAAATAGTAAAACTTCATCGTATATGTTCCAATATACGCATTTTAGCCTTGTGTCCCAGTCAAGTTTCTCTTTCCATTTTCATCCTTCAGAAATTTCTTTACGGAATACTATATTAGGTGCTATTAGAGGGCTACGTATATATTAAGCCGTCTTGAAAGGCTCTTGCTTATTCTTTAAGGCACAATCAGAATATTCGGCAGCTCGTCGAGCGTGTCTTTCTTGAAAAAAACATTAAACATGTAGAGTTATACGACTATTTATTTTATGCACAGCGCGCTCTTCCTCTTATGTCGTACATCTGTCTGTATACAGAATGTAACTCGAATAGATTTCTGAATAGTATGCTTGTGTGTATAAGTTACTTATTATTCTGTATGTTATATTAAGCACTACATAGAAGGATAAGCACTCATTGTCAGCAGGTTGGCTTGCATAAATAAAAATAAAGCACATCTCAATGAATGCTCTTCACTGGCTACTCACTATACGCCTATGTATAGAAAATGCTTCGGAATGGCATTTTTCATGGAAGAGAAGAGTGGTACTCGACCGACGGCTCCTGTCGTATCTTGACTTGACTGCCAACCGAGCGAGAAAAAAATCACGCGGCTTTCTGCTAAAACCTCGCCGAAGGATTTTCTACAAAGATTCAAAGAGGAATGAAACACAAGAGAAGGTCCACTGCAGAAAGAAACGTCAGACAGATAAATATGTTTATAGAATGAAGGATATGTGCCCTGCAAAAGTGTGTGAACAACTACAAGATTGAATCAAGTCAAAAACAACCAAATATTTATACATAGCAAATTGCATTCAGGTTATATAAATTCTATATATTATATACTACATATTACTATATATTATATTTGTATATTATATATATTTATGGTGTATTACTTTGCTATTGCATTTTCTTGCTATTTGCAGTAAAAACGGTTGTAATGCATTTAATATAGAAGAACGTGGATATTTGTAACTGGTATTATTTTGTTGATTGTTGTTGGAGGGCATACTAGTTGTATTTTGTATTGTAGTGCAAGTTGTTCAAAGTGTCGTGTAGAGTTTGTTGGAGTCGTTTCCCTTTGGATGATGATATAGCAGCGGGAGGAGCATAAAAGGGAAAAGAATGCCGTGCAGTCGTCGTTAAATGTAAGTCACAGGCCAAAAAATCCATTAGTACTTGCAAGGAATTCCTCACAGATTCAAAGTCTTGCCTAATGCTCGACTTTCACTCTACGTACGAATTTACGAGTACTTTCGTCACGCAAGTCATTCATTCTACTACTATATAAAATATATGAATGAATTTCACTACACAGCTTAAACTACGACGTCATTCATGTCGTGTATCCCACAAAGAAGACATTCTTCACAGCATACTACAATGTATACCTAACACAACCTTTTTTCAAAGGAACACTTTTCAACTATAAATGTACTATATTGTTCACACTAACTTTAAAAAGACTGTCAATTATCGCAAAGTACCACAAACAGTTTCTTTCTTCAGTCATTTCATTTTGCTTAAGAAATTAGTTCTTTATTTTTGCCAGTATTTATTATGGCTCTTCATGTTTCGTTATTCTAATAAGGTACTTTCACTTTCTTTTGACTCTTTTGATTCACATAAGCAATTTACGATTATTTTTTGAAAGTCATTTCGGGAATTAGGAAGACTTTTCATTTTCTGTTAGTAAGAGTACAACCAACTAAACGGAATTCATTTAATTCTTAAAATGAATTTAAAGAAAATTGAATATTGCTGTAGTGAAGGATTTTACTTTAATTGTATAAATGTCTGTGTCCATTTCAATTAGTTCTGTTCATTGAATTTATTTGCGTTGAAATGGAAAGGAGAGTACCATAATATTACCAGGTCTGACTCACTAAGAATCCAATTCCTTTCGTAAACTGATTTTTCATACATACATTCCATATTCGTAGTGCATGTTTAATATACGAAGCCATAACCAGGACAATATTAAACGATTTACATTTTCGATACGTCTCAATAACATTTTCATCGGTCGTTACTTCGTAATGATAAACCCATCGAGTGTTTGTAAGTGTTATTTATAAAAATATGGGCAGAAGCAGCGGCAACCTTTAGCTGTGAGTAGTTTTGCAGTCACGAAACGACAGAAATGTTTTTTTCTTCTGCAGTATAACGAAACAGAGTGAAGATACTTACACAGTTTGTGAAGACTCGGTGGAATGATTCTATCCACTAAGGAGAATCATTCATGCAAAAAATATGGAAATGATCAGAAACGCTTGACTGCTCCCTCCATATCCGTCCCATTTCCATCCCTGCGCATCTATTATCAAATATTATATCCCTACCTCGCCTTTGCAACCAAACCAGAGAGATCCAAGTGTCACACTACAGTTTGTCTTACTTTCCGTGTGCATGTCACGAACTTGTGTGTGTAACCGATCCAGAAGCTATTGAACATTCACCTTCATATTTAGTTTTGTACTCTCAGAAGTAGTAGTGTGTCATGCCGTCTGTATTTCGTTTGTTTGAAAACATCTACTGCGTTAAACTCACTTTTCAATCAATTCTTCCTTTCCAAGAATCTGTAACACACTTCAATGTATACAGTATAGATGAAACACCACGACTGTTCATATCAAAGTCAGCTTCTAAAGGCTATACGCATTCGTATATGATATAAATGATATACCTATGTACTTATTATATAATAGAAACAAGAACCTTAGAATTCTTTAGATACTTGCAATACCTGGTCCTGTCACTATTCACTGAATCCTCAAACCCGTAATTCTTACATGGAATAAAGCTTCATCCTAAATGGAATTTTTATCTTTTCTTTTGGTTCTTTCTTGCGATTCCATTCATTCTTATCTATTCTTTTGATACACCAAATAACGTGTGGTCACAGCGATGATTTACAGATACTATATCATACCTTCACATAAAGAAGTCCACACTTCACTTAAAATTGCCACAGTTATTTCCACGTTCAATAATAGACGCGGAGCATGGGCTTATACCATGTTTAATTTAACAAAAGCTTTGAAACGCACTGTAACACTTCCTAAGAGTCAATAAAAGATTTTACTTTGTTCCAGGAAACGTTTATTGGGATTGTAATTTCATTTTGTACACAAATATGCTTAGCGTGGTAGGATGGTTTGCCATATAATATATATGTAAAACATTTGAATTGCTATCACAAGCTGGAAATTAAGCATACTAGAGCATCTCCATTTGTATTCGTAGGGCTCGTTTTGAATATTACTACATGGAAGGATGAATTTAGAGTTATGAAAATAGATAAGAATATTAACATTGTAGTAATATAACGCGTATGGAGGAAATAAATGTACAGCCTGGGGTTGTAAAAATCAATTTTGACTTAGCCAAGCATGACCTTCAGAACTGGGAATGGATTTCTTGATTATAAAGCACACGTAAGTGTAGGAATAGACATGTTAATCTGATCTGCTCTCTTCTGCCTGTCAGTAACACACTCATTTGATTTCCACGTACATAATTTAAATAACGTTGGGAGTCAAATATCCTGCAAGCTTCACTTGATTCTTTCGACTCAGTGGATAGTCATCCCTACTACACGGAGAATTATCATCGCAGTTATACACACCACACAGTTTGCAACTATCAAATGCTAATACTTCTCTCCTTCCCTCTTCACTTTCCATAACTTCAGTCCCTTTGCTTTATTTCACTCCTCTTCAAATTCGCTCTGCTTGATGCTCAAAGTCCTCCTCGTCTCAACCTTTTCACCAACATCTTCAACAGCAACCATCCTCTCCACTGATTAGCAAGTTTTCCTTGTATAATTTGAAATAAAGCAAGTCGCCAAAAACAAATGGAGGACGTCCCTTTTCATTATTTGTGACAAATAAAAATCTTTCTGAGAATATTACACAAATAGTTGGGATATGATGAGGAGTACAAGTGTAAATACAGACAGCAATGATGAATTTGATTCAGTAGCCTTGCGGGTCATGGGTGGAGCTAAAAGCCAATTAAATGCTTCTTAAACAATGAAAATACTGTGTGGGCAGTTGACAAAGTTAAATTAGAGATTAAATTTAATAATAGGATCTAATCTCAATTAGTTTTTATGTATTATTTACATCAAGCTCTAATTACAAAGACTTAAAGACAAAAATCATTGTCCACGTAGCAACAATATGTAGAAAAATACACTTATCTAGAAAGTTTATGTAAGCATTAATGTAGAGAATGATATTAATGCTGATTAAAAAATTTGTCTGACAGTTGAGAGTTTCGAATTATAATGTTCACAAAAATTGTGGTGGGTGGAGCTAGAAAGCCAATTAAATGCTTCTTCAACAATGAAAATACTGTGTGGGCAGTTGACAAAGTGAAATTAGTAATTTTAATGTGTAGGATCTAATCCCCATTAGTTTTTATGTATTATTTACATCAAGCTTTAATTACAAGGGCTTAACGACAAAAATCATTGTCCACGTAGCAACAATATGTAGAAAAATACACTTATCTAGAAAGTTTAGGTAAGCATTAATGTAGAGAACGATATTAATCCTGATTAGAAAATTTGTCTGACAATTGTGAGTTTCGAATTATACTGTTCTCAAAATGGTGGTGGGTGGAGATAGAAAGCCAATTAAATGCTTCCTAAACAATGAAAATACTGTGGGCAGTTGCCAAATGAAAATTAGAAAAAGTATTGTGTAGGATCTAATTCCCATTTATTTCGTACGTATTATTTACATGAAGCTCTAATTACAAGGGCTTAACGACAAAAATCATTGTCTATGAAGAAAAAAGTGGAAAAAACACAATCACATAGAAAAGGTGCAATTTTCTAGAAAGTGTAGGTAAGTATTGATGTAGAAAATGATATTAATCCTGATTAGAAAATTTGTCTGAATGTGAGTTTCGAATTGTACTGTTCACATAAGTTTTGGTGGGTAGAGCTAGAAAACCAATTAAATGGTTCTTAAACAAAGAAAATACTGTGTGGGCAGTTAGTTGTCGAAGTGAAATTAGAAAGAGTAATGTGTAGGATCTAATTCTCATTCGTTTTGTATGTATTATTTACATCAAACTCTAATCTACAAGGGTTGTCAAAAATCATTGTCTACTTTTGAAACAAAACGTAGAAAAAACAGAATTACGTATACAAAGTACAATTTTCTAGAACATGTAGATAAGAATTGACGTAGAAAAATATATGAATCCTGATTAGGAGCTTTGTCTGAGTTTTGAATTGTACTATTGACAAACATTGTGACGGAAACCAATTAAATGGTCTTAAACAATGAAAATACTGTGTGGGCAGTTGCTAAAGCGAAATGAGAGAGTAATGAGTAGGATTTAATCCCCATTTTTTCGTATGTATTATTTACGTCAAGCTCGATTTACAAATGTTTCAAGACAACAATCGTTGCCTACGGATAAGTGTGTAGAAAGAAGCACAATTACGTAGCAAAAGTATTACAATTACTTACTTGTTAGAAAATGTATGTTTTTGCGTCGAAAAGTAAATTTCAATCCTGATTGGATTGTTTTTTGAGTTTTGATTAGTACCGTTGACAAAAATTGTAAGAAAAAATGATACCTTTGATGAAGAAATTAGCGAGCACATGTTTAGATAAGAAACAAAGAAATGAACTGAAAAGATGATGGGAAAACACAATCAGAGAAAGTACAATTACGCAGAAAAATAATATCAATCTTGATTAGGAATAGGAATCTTTTTCTACTTTTCAATGGTACCGTTGGCAAATACTGAAAAGAATAAAATGATACATTTGCTCGAGTAATTAGTGAGCACATGTGAAGACCAAAAGCAAAAGACATCAGTTGAAAAGGAGATTATTTTAATTGCCTCATGAGGACTGTCACTAATGAAACGTTTAATTAGTCATGCCATTTCAAATGTTAATTTACCGTCGAGTAAATGTTAAAACCAAACGTTGGGTTAATTAATTCTAAGGAGAGGAGGATGATACGAAGCGTATTATTAATTAAGGAACTAGCGTGTTCCTATTGTATAAATACCACGCGTGGCAACAATGTTTGTGCTGTACTCTAAAATTCTAAACAAAGGTCGTCGTATGTGTTCACAAATTGGGAGGTGTACAATGAGAATTGTGCTGAAGGATGGAATTTGCAAAGAATGGTTTTTGATTCGGTAGTCAGAATTGAAAGAAAGAGAGATAGAATTGAGAGTAAATAAATGTCACGCTATTTGGCTGAAGCTTTTAGACGGTAAACGCATTTGGAGTAAAAGTTTGACATCATCATAAGGGTTCAATGAACAATCAGCAAAGTAAGCGTAGTCTGGAGAGAAAATAAAAGCAGTATGTAAAATTGAAATGGAGGAAGAATAGTGGATGATAAAAAAGGAGTAAGATGTAAATAGAGGATTTGTATGTAGTATGTAATGTAGGTATTTCTATTTCGGTATTTGATGTTTGGCGTGAATAGAAATTCTCGTTAGTCTGTCGACTGGATGGTGTAAAGTGAAGATGTTGTTAGTAAATAGCATGTCCATATAAAAAGTAATAGTGTATTGATTGTATCATTGATGTGAGTGAAGATGGCAACATAAAATCAGAGCTTGTGAGCTTTGCTTTTGGCCTTCTTCGTTTTATTCGTCTTTTCCCTTTTCTCAGCTTCGTCAGCATTTACCATTGACACAGTCAGCGGCCGTGGCGGCAACACAAGCCGAGCACAGCATATACTTTGCGATCACTTGAGTGTGACTGAAGACACTGAACAAATAAAATCGGGAAGACGACGACGAAACACAAGACAAAACTGGCAGTTCTGCTGCCTGACTGTCGTCGTCTAGAAATATTTAGTGCTATACGATAAGAATACGGACACGCTTCCATTACATCCTCCTTCTTATAAACATACACATAACATACGTACATACACACTCCTCCAACATATTTACACTTAGCCTCCAACTACCACTCTGTAGATACACAATATAAATACATATATACAATTGCATCATGCACAGTGAACGCCAAATCTTTTGTGGATGTGTGAGTCTCTGTGTACAAGTACAATATTCCTCTGTTTTATGTAGTCTTCGTCCTATGTATTCTCAAGTAGAAACAATAAAAGTGGATTTCACATATGAAGAAAGAGACTTGTCTTTCCTGTAGTCAAGACCAACAAGACACAGAAGAATCGATGAAAGCCACTTCGAAATAGCAATACTTTCTCTCACTTTCTTCATGCTTCCTCTTTCTCTTTGCAGGAAATATTCCTTGATTTGCAATCCTCAGCTAAATTGTCTCATCTAACGTGTTATTGTTAGTGCAATATGAGTACCACTTGAGGTTTCTCACTATGAGCATCAACATTTGGTCACACAGATGTTATTTCTACACACAATCCGTGAGGCTCTCACTTTTCCCTCTGAAGGACTCCCCGATGCTGCCTTTTTATAAGTAGCTCTGTAGTAGCCAGCAAAATTATACTTGAGAGCTACCTACATAACTAAATATATAAATAACACACACACCTACCACCTATTTACCATACAATATGTATTCTACACTATTACATACAACTTTCATATCTAGCGTTGATTTATACAGTCTACAAGTATCACTAGATAATTCTCAGTGCAAAAATACCTAAACTGCCAGCACAGAAATGTATCGGTTGGTTGTAAACGGGAAGCTTCTTATTATGTACGTACGCAGCTTAACATAACATTACATCAACTATGCTAACATCATGCCACAGCTAGAAGAATATGCACAAGGAACCACAATTGGATGGGAAAATGTCCAGAGAAAGCTGTCAAGAAAGACAATACATAATATACAATACGCATTTTTTAGAATATTGAAACAGTGGAACGATCGACTGCCGCTGTTGCTGAGATAAAGATGTGAAGAAGGAGAAGTAGACGAGGAGAAAAATGTCTGTTCGTTGAGAAATTTGGGGAAAATAAGCATTGCTAATATAACCACGCAGGACTCAAAGTGAAATTCAACTCACCACTTCCCCGTTTCTCTATTATTTCTTTATGCTTAACTTGTATCACAGTTTGGATTGTCATGTTGAGTTTTTTGCATGTGAATTCAAATGCGTATCTCGATTTTCATGTGTGCGTGAGTTAGGAATGTGACATCGTGCTTTGTGAAGCTGTGTAGGGTTTTTGTGTGTTTAGCAAAGGCCGTAAGACTCTCGACAGATAGAGAATATCGCAATATCTGAAGCTCGTACTGTGTTCCTTGTATTTTTAGACAATCCGGAGAAATGTAAATGTATTGCACTGTAGCATTATGCTGGAAGTATTGTGTAGGACAATCGTAGGGTGAGCAGGAGGCTTAGAGTCTTCACAGTCCGTCCATACAGAACAATTGGCGATAAAGACAGATGATGGTTGGATGTATAGATGCGATCTGCGTGTGTAGATGGATGAAATATTATTATAGACAGAAATGTGTACAACAAAAGTCTATAGGGAGATACGCGAAGATATTTATGTTGTAGTAAGCCGAAAGAGTAGCGAGCGGGGCAAATGGTTAGATCTTTTCCCTCCGCACTCCTTCATCCGTCTATCTCATTTTATCTTAAAGTCTCCGATGAATTCGATGGATCCATTCAATTCCGGGCTCAACTCAATTTAATACGATTCAATTCACTCAGACTCTATGCAAAGCAAATCTTTCTCTACACCACAACTTCGTATTCCATGAAGCTATTTTGTATTGTAGATACCGATATGTTGATATATTATTCGGTTCTACTGTTATGTATGCACCGTAGACACTCATTATTGTTTACAGGCACTATTATTCCCATCGGCTTCAAACAAAGGAAAGATACCATATTTGTACCAATCAGTGGCTTAGCGTTAGCTTTTGTATTTGTACTCACACCACCAAGTCAACAGATAATGACAAGTTAACCAAACTATAGCCGGTGTAATAAAATAAATCCGTATCAGTGGGCCTGTTATTAAAAAATATCAATACAGATTTTAAAAACCAATATTATTATTGAAGCAAAGTTTTGTAAAAGAAAAACTATTTACTTATGTGTTAAAATTACTTGGAGCCACCATTAATAAATTAATAAATAAACAACAATTCAAAAAGGTTTAGGGTAGGTAGTAGCATAATTTAGAAACAAAATAATGATTTTTTACAACCCAGTGAATATACAGTATTCATTAAATACTTTATTCATTTGTAAATTGTGTCAGTGAACTGAAAAAATGTTGCAGACATTTGATACATTCCTCTTTAGTTAAGACTAGTCTAATAAGATTAGTTAATCTTATTTTACTATAGGAGTTTTTTGAATTTGTAATATTATTAACTATAGATAATTGAGTGTAACTTTTTTACGAATTGCTCTTTACACGATTTCATGGAATGAAGTTAGATATTTACAGGTTGTGTAGTGTTAATGAGAGGAGTAGCTATATCCCAATTTTTACTAGTCATCGATATCATTATATACACGTTTAGCTAGTTAAGACTATAAAATATTATCAGGGTCGTATGCGAAGTATGCAGGTAGTATCATCGTCTCATTAAAACTAGAATAACAAAACTTCAATCGCATAGAACTGGGAAACTTATATATGTAGGTACCTATGTAAATTGCGTAGATATTTATTTCCCAGCATTTCACTAATAAAAGTTGTGTAAATTCCTTGACAAAAAGTGAAGCGTGCGGATTAAATTACCGACAGCGTGGATTTTCCACCTTTCACTCTTTTTCTAACGAATAGTTTTTTAACGATGTGAGTTGACTTTATCAGCAACGTTGTCAAATGAGAGCTCATTTGTAATCCAACATATCATTTGCTTTCATATAAAGTTTTTTTTCAAAATGGCGACTGTCAACCTAACCAAGACATTATCAAATTATGTGTTCACTACGTACGCTGGCCATATGTCATGTTCTATATTGAATTATTTTCTTGTATCCTATTCAGTGCACTACAGAATTACTGAACCGCTTCATATAATCAATACTATACTAATATGCTATATTAGTTATAGACTGTAAAAATAAAATGATGGATTCCACGCAGCTTTTTTGCTTCCCTGATTGAACGCAATACACAATGCATTCTTTTACAGGTCTACGTGCAAGTAGTACAAAAACAAATTATGTTTAATGTTAAAACCAGAGAGAGAGAAAACCTTACTAGCACATAAGCAGAAGAAAAACCAATGGGAATGGTTTGAGAGAAAAAATGGGAATGAGAAAACAAGCAATGGGTTTCTTCGGCGTTTCTATGCGACAGAAACAGAGACAGACGGACAGACAGTCAGAGCCGAGCAGACAACAGACGAATGGCAATGCATCTCCAATGTATTTCTCACGTAACGTATTTGCAAGTAAACTACGTAGCAGTCAAAACAAGATTTTTTCTTCATTCTCTCTCGAACACACGTGTGACGGATGCAAAAACAGCCAAAGAGCAGTCTGTTTTAACAAAATGCATTGAATTCTAATGTACTGGCTCACGGCACTGATTGTATCTTGGGCTTTCCTTGTCTCCTCACACTTTCCTCCAAGTTGTCAGACATACCACGAGAGTATTCAGATTTATTTGAGCACAACGTGTAGTAATAATCATAGTGAAGTCTTGTGAGGTTTGTTCTACTCAGAGACACACACCATTATGCATTACGGTAAGAGTGAAGTTGGTGAAGATAACAATAAGATTATAATACACAAACATGTTGTCAGAATTAAAAATTAGAAAAATGTAAGAGTGTGTGCTGTAAGAATCCAGTGTGCATGAAACCACTACAGAAAGGTGGGGATTACGCTTTAGTATACATGGAAGTTCTTACAACACCGTGGTTTAGATTGCTTGGGTGGGCTAAGGCTCATTGTAAGCTTCACTAAATGCAACTGTGCAAGATAATCCAACAGAAACGTTAAGTATCCGTATTGCCGCATCAAAATGTTACGGATTTTCCGTGATGTAAAAACCCGAATGTTTTTCTTACTCCGAGCTTTACAAACCGTCATCTGTTTTCATTCTACTGCAAAGACATAAGACCGGGTCCAAGCTAAATATTTGTTGAGAATTCGAAACTGTCTCTCCATATTCCATAAATTTCTCTAATTGTGATCTGAATAAAATATTGAAAATATCCATTTACTGATTTAAATCAATTACTTAATTAATTTTTGTAACTATACAGTATTTTGTTGTTTAGAGACTTTTGTTAATTAATTACTCGCAGTGGATGAATATTTTTTGTGGTTTTGTGAAAATTCGGTTTGTAAAACACCGGGTTGGTAAAACAGTAGATCAGAAAACTTCTCACACACTGTTAAGTACTAAGTACAATAAAAAGCGTGCATGGTTTGCCATTTACAGGGAAGCGAGCTATGTAGCTATACATGAAGACAGGATCTATGTATGTGTATTTATGTAAGTGTAAACACTACTGCAGTCAAAGATACATTGCTATCATGATACCGAGAAAACAAGACAAAAAATGGAGACTACTACAACTCCACCACCGCCATCACTATAACTGTAACTAGTTTATATTCGTCCAAGTTAAGAGTTTAAGAGGAGTACTGCACTGACTGTTCGTAAGAAACGAGAAAAGCGTAAGAGATGCATGCACATAATCCGGAGCACATCTCCATGCGTTCTTTTTGGTGCAAGCTACAAGTAAAATTCTGAAAGCGTACTTACAACTTTACTTACCATGTTACCACTGAAACTTTTCTTAAACGCACAAGGAGGGAAACTACATGAGTCTTGAGCATATACACGTGCTGATAGATTGCCAGTAAAATGACGATGACGCAGTAAGTATGTAAAAAACTATTTGAGTGTAGGCTCTAGCTATCTCTTTTCTATATACGGATATATTTGTAACATCCTCAGACACTCCTACCACACAATTAAGGACTTATATTAAACAAATAACGCATCTGCATTTTGATAGTTTACGAGTTTTAGGACGACGAAGGAACGCGTAGTGCAATTTACTACTTGTGTATAGAGAGAATAAAGAAAACTGTACATTGTACAACGGCAGAGACAGAAAAATGAAGGAAATCAAAGGCGTAAAATGAAGAGGGAGATGCAATGCAGACAAATTCGAAAACCAATTTCATGCACGCAGTTTCAATTTCCTTATAATTTTATAACACTACAGTAGGCGTATTGCTGTTTGGTGTATGGTTGCAACTGTAAAGTACAATTACACAGAAATGCACAAATAGAAATGCATAGTGCTGTTATAAAGTTACAAAGAGTCAAGTGATTTGCATGCGTTTATATGATAGCATTGACAACCTCCTACTTAACAAAAAGTAGTTTAAAGGAAAACAGAAAGCAAATATTTTGTACACTAGTGTTGCCGAATATTTCTGGGAAGGTTACATGAACTGCAGCGGAGTGTGATGTGACTGGAATAAAAATAGATGGGTCGACTGAGACTTTGTGTAGTATCGTTAGTGATGTAAATATTAGAAATATTGTACAGAGAGGATGTGAACGTTCATATATTATGTGTACAGAGTGAGCAGCAGTCATTTTGACAGTTCTCTATTAGTGTATGTCAAAGAGCACAATATTTTTCTGCATCACACACAACGATACAGATAGATACAGATTGTATACGGAGCTTAGCAATTCAAGTTGCGTTTGATCTAAAAGATTTTCATGCATTTTTTATTTACCGACTAGGACTAGAAATGAGCCCCTAATGTTTTTATATTTCCCAAAGGCATACTTATTACTTTTCTTATGATATCATAACTTCCTTGTTTAACTGCACTCGACCACTACACTACGGCTGGTACTGTAGGAGACTATACGTACACACTTAGACTGTAACACTCATGATACGTGCATTACTTATAGCAGCCATTATTATTTCATTTCTCTCCTCTTTTTTCAGCACGCTTCATTTTTTCTTATAACTGTGTCATGATTATAGCACTATTAGTACATACAATGCAGTATGTAATTTATTATAACTACGTTCCTTATGAGAATAACCAGCCTTAAAGAAACATTTTTGATGAATACCTAAGATCCCATATATATGTCACTTTGTAAATAAGTGCTACACCCAAAAAACTACAACCAAATTCAACAACACGTCGAAATCACTATAGAAAAACAAGTTCTACCATCTTTTGCCGCACAGAACATCATTGTAAAATTATCTTATATATACTGTATAGCATTAAATTATCAAAGACTTTTCCATGTTCATACATCACAATCGAAAACTGGCAAGATTAAAAATTCAAATTCCAAGCTTGAAATTTTTATGCACAGGAATTATTTTTCTATAGACGAACTTAAAATCCAAGTAGTCTCTATTACAGTAGGCCGTAATTTTGAATCACTAGCTGTATTTTTTTAAAAACATGATTTAATCGAGTGCATGTTTTATTAATCCATTATGTCTTACTATTCGTCAGCCAAAAATTGCACTTTTACGCGTTATGGTTGATGTTGAGAGAAATTGTAGAGCTTAATGTTTGCATCTGTGTGGTAGATCCATATGAGCTATAAAATAAATCAGTTGGGGTGGTTTTAAGTGTCGTTATTGAGTTGTACTAACTGCTAGGATGTATATACGTTTATGTATAGGTATATAACTGCTAGGACTGGGGATGATCTGATGATGCAGTGATGATGAGAAAAATGGTTTTAGGGCCATTTACAGATGCGCTTGTCAACATGTGCACATCACCAGACGAGTGATAGAGTGAGTCTCATGAATGACAAGGCAAAAATTGTAATTCTATGCATCTGAGATAGATTAAGATGAAAACAGTCACGGCAGTCAAAGTCAAAGCTTACCAGGACATAACATTATAAACCTAACTGATGCTGAGTATGTCAGCTAAAAGTATGTTGGTTATGCAATATAAACGCTTGCTATATCTGTACATATACATAAGATTAGCATATATAATAATTTAAAATATATTTAAAAATGTAGCGGTCAATTGACATTTGCCTAATTAAGATTGCAAACTTACTGTTTTTGTATGTTACACGAATCAGTATACCTACACATTTAGCTTGGATATGATGTATCATTCCACTGTTTCATTAAACATCCATATTCACATAGCAAATTTAAATACAAATAAATAAATAGTGCTTACTTATTTCGGCATATACGTCAGCATTTTCGGCCTTGGATCTGAAATTGTTAATAATACAAATTAATACAACGTTCTATGAACTATTATTGCTTATTATAGCGATATATATTTTATCTGTTAATAGATATATAAGTATAGATATTTTATCTTATATGTATAAGTGTATCCTATACTTTCATTCTCACTAAAAATGCAATGCAATGCTCGGTGCAATTCAGTAAAATCTTCTCAATTAATATTTATGTAAAATGTATCGACCGTTGTTGCATCTTATGATCATAAAATATGAAAATTTAAATATTTTGGTTTTTTGCCTATAATACAAAATAGTAAAATTGCTTTAGGTTTAGCTATAAAACGTAAAATTAATGATTCAGTATTACGTTAAGTAATAACTGCGAGAATTAATTTTGCGAGTGAAAATTAATTTTTTAGGTATTGTATGTAAATGGCTTATATTCAATTAGTAGCTAGAAAGCTTACTTTCATTTGAAAAATATCTCAGGAATTGTAATTTTTTAAATGAGACTTTTATGACAAATTTGGGCTCTTTTTATTTTCTTATTGGAGCTATGACATCTTTAGTACTATGAAACTCTTAAAAGTGTGCTACTATGATCTAGCAATCGGAAATAAAAAGTTAAAAGTGGAAGTATCCCATTACAATGAAGACATGATTTGTGAAGACACTCGTTTGACTGTGTGAGTGAAGTTTGTCATGTGATGAGGAATGAGGTGTGGACGGCTGGACGATGATAGGCATGAGGGTGGAATAATGTAGTCTTTTGAACACTCTCATTATCCTTAGTGACTATGTACTTTATCAGTTTATCTTTGAATGCTTTGCTGATTAGCAGCTACTCACGTTTTAGCGTAACAAAATAGCAGTACTCAGACGAGTAGGTTCTATTATTGTAATGTAGTAGTGCGAATCAAATTTGCAATAGTGACGAGTAAGTAAATTGTTTTAAGTACATAGTAAAATGATTGTGTGCTAAGTGGGCATGAAAACAGGGAGATAATTGTAAACTGGATGTGTAAAGTAAAGGTATCGAATCCCTATTGAGTTGGCACATATCATTATGTAAAATGTTTTGTCCTTCCTCTGTCTGTGCAAATCAGAAGCAGCATTTGGAAATACGGATTTAAATGAAATGTCATTTGACGTGTTTACTTAAATTTGGTCACAGTAGCTCACTACAGCAACTCAGCTACATTTTCGCTGTAGCATTTACCACGCACGTTAATTTTGAAAGCTTGTTCTAATGCACGTACTGTAGTACAGTCGGTAGTTGAATTTCCGTAAATTAAACTAGCAAAATAATGCACAGGAGTAAAGGAACTCTCCAGCAGAGATATTGTGTGCAGTGTATCAGTCTGTCGTTTACAGAGCAGTATTATGTACACAAATGCATAATTTGACTAGAAAACCATACATATCCAATGTATACACATGGAGTGGCTGACTAAATGCATGAAACGAGCGCAAACAAAGGGAAATGAGTGCTGAAGAATATAAATAGGACTGTGAATTGGATTTGTCCCTTGGGAAGGACTCAAAGTTGCTCTGTATGTAAATGAGTAGCAATGTAGTGTTGTAGCGTGGACTGAAGATTCTTCATTCCCATAAAGCCACTCCGTATACTCCTATAGATCCGTCCAAGCTTTTAGTGGTTGTTTTGCGTATAATATTTGTATTTGTTTGTATGTAGACCCACACCACATTTCTCCACCAGCTACCACCTTTTGTTATGCATGCGAATTTTATTTACGTGTACACACTGCATAAAGAATTTCCTTTTAGGATAATATAAGATCTTCCAACTACACCAACAGCAGAATAATTAAACACGTCAGTTTCCCAGTAACAACATATTCAAACATATATTTCTCAGAAAACGCTCCAGTTTTTATTTTAGCAGTAGTAAATTACTAAAGGAAGTCAGGAAAGGAAATACAGGTATAGGAAAACAAAGGCCTGTAATAATCCCCATTTCTACATTGAAATTTCCTAAGTGTATTATTAAAATATGAAAAGAGCTTGTGTAAATCTAGAAACGCTTTTGTGCGCGTATTTAATTTACCATATAACAGTGGGTCTCGTCAGAAGACTGAGACAAATGGAATTGTATGGCTGCTTGTGCATGCACATCAGTTGCTTAGCTTAAACATTAACGGTATTGCTCAAAATTTTACAACATATTTTTATTTTTTAATTCTTGTTCAACGTATGGCTGTAATTATCATTTTAATGCTTCTATTATTTCCTAGTAATAATTTAACATTACTTTTCAAAAGCTGTTGCTAATTATTTTGATACGAACATAATGATCGGAAAATCCAGGTATGCATTCTACCAAAATTATATGCCAAGCAAGTTTTAAAATTGTACGCAACACAGTACGTGCCTTTGATTTCAACTCACTTATGAGTTCCCAAAAACTGCTTCTGTGTAATTTTGTACATTTTCGCATATAAGTGGCCATTATGTGTACTGCGGGAGTTAATTGACAACATGGAGTAGCATGTAGGAATTTAGTGCTTGACATTTTTTGCTTTCCATTCGAGTTTTCCTTGCAAAGTAATTGAGTGTGGGTGTTGAAATTAGTGCGTGGCTAATTGGTGGAAATACCAAAGGATTGAGAGCATTTGCGAAGTTGGTGCTTGTATGTTTGCTGTATATTTTTTATTTGGTTCGTTGTGAGTTTTTCGTTTTTATTTTTGCTCTTGAATTGTTGGGCGTGTTGTATATTCTTTGGCTGGGGTTCAGCGGAGAACTAGAATTTGTCACTGTAAGTACACAATGCTCATGGCACTCAACTCCCCATGAAATAAATCAGTTGCGACAGCCTCCGCGTCTTCCACAGCCATAAAATTATCTTCGACACTCCTTTTTTTATGTAAAACAGTCAAGTTCAAAGTAAAAATGTTCGTTTACACATTTGCCGTGTAACGAATTCAGTACTCGAGGGGAAATTCTCTCTCTCTCTCTCTTTTCTACTGTATTAAGTATCTGCTTCCTGTGTGCAGAAAATAATCATCTACTAAATAAAAGAATATAATTAAAAATAAATGCTTTTAAATTACTACTAAGAAAAGATTTTCTGTCACATAATAATGGTACGTGTAGTGTATAGTACACATCCAAAGCTATTTGTTTTATGTGCAGTACACTATAGCATAAATGTAACTTCCCCAGACCCAACCGCAAGATTGTACCTTAATAAATAAATTCATTCACATAAATAAATACAGAGTAATAGCAACCAGACAAGGTCTCAGAGCAGTTAGTGTAAAAAACAAAGGTAAATATATAGTCCGAAGTGAATTCAAGTTCAGCATGGTATTTTCTGTACTACCACAAGCTTAAGTGTAGTAATGCTCTGAAATTCGGTGAGCAGACGTAGTATAAAGGTATATGGGACACTAAATTACCCAGGTTGAGAAGAGTTACGGGAACATATACGTATATAATACAAACGGAAGTAGAAATAAAACCCTAACAACGAAATGTACATAGAAACGCTCGACGTGCATGTAGAAAAAGATAAGGGAGGGTATTATTACATCTCTGTGTGTGTATTACTCGGCGGCACAAGAATAAAATAAAGGAATACATGTGTGAAAGCTACAAACGCTAAAGTTGAACAGAAAGAGAGAAGAAGAACTGTGTGTGAGACTGTAGACATATATTTTTGAAGTACAAAGGCAAGACGGACTAGATATAAGAGACTGCATGTAGCCAAGTAAAGCTTCTGCCGATTATTTATAAGACTCACTTACTGCAGTTACTTACTTATGTTCAGTTTATTTTACTTTGGTCGACTCGACTATCATTTACTTAGCAAAGTGCGTATCTCCTGATATCTGCTTGTATGTAAAGAAAAGGTCAATTTCCGGGTGCCATACTTTTCCAAGTGCAGACAAGTTCTTGTCTTGTTGAGACAGTCAAGTCATCTCAAGAGAACGGAGTGAGACCATAACAGCCGACTCGACTCAAACCCAACTGCTGTGTCTCTGTCTCTCAATTCCGCTCAACTTGACATCTCCTCTTACACATGTACATTCATGCAATGTGTATGTGTTCTTATAGAGATAAACAAAACTACTTAGTAGTAATAGTTGCACATACTGCTCCAACAAACCCTTATTTGTACAATCTACACATCCCACAGAAAAAACATTTTACCATATACTGTGTTTAAAAAATGCATTTCTGTAATTCCCAAAGGCATAAAAAGAATTATACTTAAAATAATATTGTATTTTTCCTTGTCGGAAATATCCTGTATAATTAAAGATAATACTTTCTGTAGAAGTCGTGTAGAGTGTTCTATTTTTCTATTGTGTTTAATACACATACAAGTATTACTGTTTCTGAGTATTTTAACCGTTACATGACATGATACAAAAATGTTTCGAGTTATCATTCCTCATATAAAAACTAAAAGTAAAAGTCACTGTGTGTGTCTTACACTTTGTGACATTATGATGTCCGCCGTAGTCGTGTTCATTTAATGTTAAATCTCTGTTTGTTCGAGTGGATTGAGTCACAAGAAAAAACTGGCGAGAAGGGAGAGAGAAAGGTCGACTTTAATTACACGTTAACCTTAAGGAGAATAAATACAAGACAGACAGACAAGAAGACTGCTCAAGGAAACGAAAAAAAGTACCTTGAACTATGGAATCCCATTTAACTCTTTTCTCTTGAAAGATTTCCCCCTCTTCTGTGTCTCACTCTCTCTCTCTCTCCGAAAGAGGATAAAATTCTAAAGAAATCAACTTTTCTCATGATATCATTCCCATCTTTGAATTTCATTACTAGTGCTGCTGCCGTGCTCGTGGCACAGCAGATTCCCTTTCGAATATATTTACAGACACACACATACACACAATGGAATATATGCAGAGCAGATGCTTTCCCTGATAACTAATGTGCTCACATCCGCCGAGACAGAGTTCATCTAAGCCATTCTCTGCGAGAATGTAATTTGGCCTGTAAAGAAAGTGACAAGTGCATCTTGCCTTTCATTGTATATTCGCTTTGACTCTAAAAGTTACACCGTGGCACTTTTTTCATCTTTAAAAATGATTTTTGACAAAGACTCCATCCACTCCACCTGCAAGCCGCTAATCATCTGAGAACATTTGCAAATATCTCTTAATACACGTAATGCGTTATACAGTTCCCGATATAAATGTAATAAGAGGAAATTGACAATATTTTATAATATAATAATACGGACTTGAAAGAGAGAGAGAGAATGGAATGACTGTTAGATTATCTGGAGTAGGTAGAACACACAAGAGGACATTTGCAGAACCTGGAGCTAATAAATCGACGTGTTCTCTGCCGGGTGACTATATAAATAGGTGCAGTGGTGGTATTATTATTATTATATTTCATACGGTTGGTTATCTCAGCCTAAGGCTGTAGAGTTGGAGTAAAAGTGCTCCTGTTATGAATGTACGTGTCGCTCTGCGTGGCTTGACTCCACTTGACATGGCTTCAATTCAGTCGGAGCCGAGCTGCTTTGTCATTTAGTGTGAAACGAGTCCTAGTCTCTCCTCGATGTGTTCTATAGGTACGCAGTGGTGGTAAGTATAATACAGCCAGTTATTTAACTACCTTTATACTACTACTCCTCCTATTCCTCCAGAATATTCCATAATATTCATTCTCCTAGCCAGACTACTACGACTACCACTATTGAGCTATTTACCAGTATGTATATATTATGGGGTTTCAGCCAGCAACTTATAAAGCCTCCAGCTTTATATGGATAATAGTGGAATGACTGCTGCAGAGACAAATCGAAGTTTAGGCGATAGCACAGAGAGAGTTCCTGTGACATTTCAGATGAAATGCCATGTCAAAACCCTTCCAAGGAGGAAATTTGCATCAATAAAAATAGAAAAGAAAAGAACAGAGTTTAGCAGTCGAGCTACCATCATCCATGTACTCCCTGCATTACATAATATCCTTACCTCTGCACATTTACCTACCTATTCATGTTTTTCACTAAACTCCGCATAATAGTACTACCTTGCTTTTCCCTTATATCATTATTATTATTTTTATACAATGAGCCAGTCTTTCTGCACAAGTTCATATTATCCAAAATCAAAAGACCTATACATAGGTATAGTATATATATATATATTTAATATACAGTATTTGTATTGAGTTGGAGTATAAAAGATCATTAGTACAATAAATAACATATAAGTAAGTATAAATGTGTATTAGTAAATAGTACATTATGTATAGTTTTTATATACTTATCTACCTGAGTCTGAACAGAATAATGTTATCGACTAAATAAGTATTAGTGTGGACGCAGCTCGCATGGGAAAGTGGAATGGTGACATTAATTTATAAAATATTTTAATAGTAGTTTACACACTAGTAGTAAATACTAATGGACTAGATGCTTTTATTGTGAGTGCGTCATCTTGCATTCAGTAAACGAAAGGAAAGATTGTATGTTTCCAAATCGCAGTATGCATGCGTTATTATTGCAACTCATAGGAAGAAGGCAAAAGGAAAGGCAAGAAAAGGTAGGTAGTACAGAATACTAGGTAGTGGGAATAACGAGGGAACCCATAATAATCATAATAGCGAGTACAATATGTATATTTATAACTTTGGAACATTGTACTGTAATAGTATAGAGTGGATAAGCCTTTTAGAGATTTTACAGTTAATAGCAGCTACCTTACTCACATAATGTGCTTTAAGAATATTGATCCAACAGTTTTCATCAAAATCAACAGAAAATTCATTCCCTATGTCCTTCGCCTTTGTCTGCACCACACACAAGTTCTTGCAGCCTGTGAGAGCCTCTCTAATGGATTTTCACACAAAATTCATTTCATGCATGCGTACAAAGATTTGCACTGGTGGCCGTCGTTAAGAGACCCCCATTCATTTCTCTATTACAAAAACCTGTCTTCCTAAATCATAGTGAGTCTTTCATTGAAAATTATTCATTTCAAGATCACGCTAAATTGTATATTTTGCAATTTTGTAAGAAAGTAAGAAAATCGCTGGTGAAATATGCTCTTTATCTCCATTGTGCATTATTATATTAACAGAGAAGTGTTATGAATGTGCACAAATGTAATGAATAATAATAATATGTGTAAACTGTATGTTTTTGTGGTATCCTTACACAAACACTTACAGGGTGAGTTAAACTTGCGTATTCAAATATTTGTTTGTTTATGGAAGTGAGTTAGAAGAGAATAGTAGGAGCCAATACATTTAAAAAGTTGGAGTTAGTTATTATACAATCGTAGGAACAGAGTTCGCAAAATGTAAAAGAAGAGCAAGGCAGGCGAAAAAGTCAGTTGAAGTTTCTGCGAAAATGTTTCGAAAAGAAAACTCAATCGAGAAAAGGAAAGAATGAAGTCAGGATTGAAAATATAGTGGGAGACATTCTGGGATGCCTTGTCAGTATTATACTTTTACGGTTAAGCTTTTCCAGTCTTGTCCCGTTTTTTTTCCTTTTGATACCGCTACTTTATTTTGTTGGCATGGCTTGGTTTTGCGGTTGATGTTTTTGGTTGAAGTTGAGGTTGCGGTTTAGTTGGCTCCTTTCTCCCACTTTCTCATTTCCCGACTTGTAGACTATCTGTAGCCCTACAGATAGAGATATGGACTAGCCTTGCGTCTCGTCTGGGCGCTCTCAAATGCTATAAGCTGTCTTGAGAGCGGAAGTCAAAGCTAAACAAAGTTCAGAGGCTAGAACCAGCAACGTACACCAACAATAAGTAGTTTTATTTAGAGGCTTATGAAGAATCAAGGTTCTGCACCTTGTGCTTCCTCATACTTATCTTTCCCCTCCACTTATTTATTATCAACAGAATACAGAATATACTCTCCCACTTTAAAATATAATGCCTCCATGCAAGGTTAATGTTATAGCATCCAAGATTTCATCCTTATTGTAAGTCAAGTGAACACAGGCGTTGCAAATAGAATTACCTATCAAATTATTCACCGATTGAATTTTATGACGCCAACTGTAAAAGTCTGATCGTTACTACAATACACTCAACTTTGAAAATAGCCGTCAACAAAATTCTCTTAAATTGATCATTTGTGGTATAATAAATGTAAAAAATGATTTATTTACAGCAAAGGAACTAATAAAACGTTTCACATGAGATTTAATTTTATGTAATTTAAAGTAACTTGTCATACTTAAAAAACTGCAGATATAAAAACTAACATCAAGCAGTCCTACGGGACCTCACGAGGTAAGACTTGGACACAAACAATGGCATTAGTCATTTTTTTAACAAAAGAAACGCAGAAACAAAACCGAAAGAATG